>PVIY010023946.1:0-38707 GCA_004026745.1 Myrmecophaga tridactyla | reverse complement strand
CCCCAGACAGATTTTCCCAGACCAAACTGGCCTCCTGTCAGGAGGAAAGAGTCACCTGCATCAGTTTTCCCTGAGGGTGAGACCCAGCAGGTTGAAAGACTTTCCTTTGAAGTCTCTGGACTCTGCATTTTTCCTATCCTGCCCAGTATGTGGCGCTTTTCTCCCTGCAGGTCCCACCAGCATGAGGTGATGCGGGGCCTTTAACTTCAGCATACTCTCCCAGCTGGGGATATGGTTGAGATAGAGGAGAGGTTGTAGGCTGGCTTTAATCATTTCACTTTTCCAAACCCTGGGGTCTGAATTCTTTGAGGTAAGAATCCCACCTGAGCTGGGTCCCACCCCTGTCCTGGGGAAGGCACAGGCTCCAGAGAAACACTTAGACAAGCTTAATTCCTCCTATGCCTGGGGCACTTGGAGCCTGAGAAGCCTTGCAGCTGTATCTAAAGAGTAGTCAAGCTTTAAAAACACAGCCACAAAAAAGGAAAAGAAAAATCCTCTTCAGAGCAGGACCCCTATTCCTTGCGTTTGCCAATCAAGAGCTTAAGTTGGTATGTTGTTCTGTGTATCTCCAGGTCCTGTGTGCCCCCTTCTTTTCCTTCAGGGACCAGACCTTTTCAGATCCCCCAAAAAATCTGTTTGTTTTTTTCTCTTTTCTTTTTCTGTCAGCCCTGTCCCCTCTGTGCTGGGCAAAAACCAGCAACTTTAGCTTTTACTCGAGGTTCAGCTGAGCTGGGGCTATTTTTAGTAGTCAGAATTTGTGAATTAATTCCACTGTTAGAGTTTGGTTGTGCTCAGCCCCTGCTGCTGGTAAAGTCTCTTTCCTTTTCCCTCTGGGAAGCAGCCTGTGGGGAAGGGGTGCCTGCTGCCTCAGCTTGGGGAACTCAGGGTTCTGGGTGGGCTCGCAGCCGGTCCAGGTGGTCCAGACTGGTGTACACTGTGTGTGTACACTGATGTGGTGTCCGGTCACTGATGTGGCCCCAGGAGCTGTTCTGTACTGTTCCTGGGTATTTATTAAGCTGCTCTGGAGGATGTACTTAATCCCACACCTCGCTAAGCCGCTATCTTGGCTCTCCATGTTTTAATCTTCCAAATTTTTTATTTTAACTAGTGCATCTCTAACGTAGCTTATGTTGACAGTTTAATTGAACACCATAGTATATGAAACCTTGAGTAGGGCATGAGATTTTGTAGGTTTGTCCAGAGTGATGCCCTGATAAATCCCAGAGTGATTTGAACAGTGAATAAAAAATACTTGCAAAGCCCCCTTGGGGAAATGGTGAGAAAGGGGGAAAATTCAACGTCCCCAAGTGGAGAATATTTGATATTCTCACAAGCAGTGGGGAGAACTAAAGCAATAGGCAGACCCCTCAGTGTGGGGGGTTGTTCACATGAAACTTATTCCTGCAAGGATAGGCTAACCCTACTCAAAATTAGGCCTAAGAGTCGCCCCCAAGAAAACCTCTTTTGTTGCTCAGATGTGGCCTCTCTGTCTCAGCCAACACAACGGGCAAACTCACTGCCTTCCCCCTCCCAGGAGTGTGGACCTTCCTGGCAACATGGAACAGAAATCCTGGAATGAGCTGGGACTCAACATCAAGGAATTGAGAAAACCTTCTCTACCAAACGGGGGAAGAACGAAATGAGACAAAATAAAGTGTCAATGGCTGAGTGATTCTAAACAGTCGAGAGGTTATCCTGGAGGTTATTCTTATGCATAATATAGATATCACCTTGTTAGTTAAGGTGTAATGGAGAGGCTGGGGCGGGCAGGGGGGAGTGCCTGAAAATGTAGAAAAAGTAGCCATGTTTCTTGAAGATGATTGTATAATGATATAGTTTTCACAGTGTGACTGCATGATTGTGAAAACTGTGTATCTGATGCTCCTTTTATCAACAGATGAGTAAAACATATGGATTAAAAATAAATAAATAATAGGGGGAACAAATGTTAAAATAAATTTTTTAGATTGAAATGCTAGTGATCAATGAAAGGGAGGGGGTAAGGGGTATGTATGAATTTTTTTCTGTTTTCTTTTTATTTTTTTCTGAATTGATGCAAATGTTCTAAGAAATGATCATGATGATGAATATACAACTATGTGATGAAAGATAACAATCAATTGGCCATAGATGTAAGGGTCTAATTCTGAACATTTGATTTGATTCCCTTGATCATTGTCTGTCTTTATGCCAGTAGTATTTGAATACTCTAGCTTTGTAATATGCTTTAAAGTCAGGAAGTGTGAGTCCTCCAATGTCACTAATCCTTATCAAAATGTTTTTGGCCTTACCGTTCCAAATAAATTTGGCAATTGGATTTTCCAATTCTGTAAAGTAGGCTGTTGGCAATTTGACTGAAATTGCATTCATTCCTTCTTACAACTAAATTATATTCCAACGTATGTAAATACCACATTTTGTTTATATGTTCATTGGTTGACGGACTCTTAGGTTGTTTCCATCTTTTGGCAATTGTGAATAATGCCACTAAGAATATCAGTCTGTTCGTGCCCCTGCTAGTTCTATACTTAGCTTCCTGAGGAACTGCCAAACTTTTACAGCAACTGTACCATTTTACATTTCCACCACCAGTTCATAAGCGTTCTTTCTCTTCAATTTCTCCATTGCTTTTAGTTTTCTGTTCGTTTTAATAGTGGCCATTCTAGTAGATGTTAAATTATATCTTATTGTGGTTTTGATTTGCATTTGCATGAAATAGGTGGTGATGTTGAACATCTTTTCATGTGTCTTTTATCCATTTGTATTTCTTCTTTGAAAAAAAATGTGTATTTAAGTCTTTTACCCATTTTTAAATTGCGTTCTTTGCATTTTTATTGTTGAATTGTGCAATTTTATTATATATTCTGGATATCAAAGATATGTGGTTTCCAGATATTTTTTCCCATTGAGTTGGGTGCCTTACCACCTTCTCGAAAATGCCCTTAGGAAAACAAAAGTATTCACTTTTGAGGAGTTCATATTCATCTCTTTCATTGTTTGTACTTTAGGTGCAAGATCCCACTGCAAATTTTTACCATAGTATCTCTGTTTGTCCTACACTTCCTTGGATTCTGTACAGTGCTCCCCTGGTCTCTGGAGCCCCAGAACATTTGTTTCAGACAGTTTCTACCTGTCCACTAGCTGGTTTTGGAAGAGGAATCTTTCTTTCTTCCACCATCTTCCCCTGAAGTTCTTTACTAATTTTATTTCCTTTTGTCATCAACTTAATCTGATACTGTTGAATAGTGATAGCAAGTCAGTTTGTTACCAGGAGAATTTACAAAAGGAGTCTCCATTTGATTAGGGTGGATTGGGTATATTTCAAAGAGATCTTACTAAATTTGCCTGTAAAAGACTAGAAGGAAGCCTAGCGAATTGAGCAAGTAAAACATTACTTTAGGAAACAGGGTATCCCCAATTTAGCCTATATTGCAATATGTAGCCTTTTGTTTTTTTTTTTCAGGGGGATTTTGGCACTCAAAAAGAAGCTGCTTGGGCCATAAGTAACTTAACAATTAGTGGAAGAAAAGATCAAGTAAGTTAATCTTTCTTTAATTTTTAAGAAATATGCAAGATAGTAAAGAAAATTCTAAGATTTAGACTTAAAATAATCAGAATAGCAAGATAGGCATTTTGAAGTATTTTTTTCTTCATATAAAAACCTCACCTTGATTGATTACCTTTAGTCATGTTCCATAGAAGAGAAGTGTTCTTTTCCAACTTCTTGGCCTACAGGAAAATCTTCTCACTCAGGGTAAGATTTAGGCTCTTGTAGTCAGAGTTTTTGTTTTTTAACAAATTAAGAATCAGTAGATGGTATGTGAATATATAATGTATCTTGATAAAATTGCATTAAAAGAAAGAATAAACAATAAAACATAGGTCAATATAACATAATGAAAAGTGCTTCAGATTCTCCAGACAAATGAACAAGAAAAAGAAGGAAAAACAAAGTCACCAGCTGCAAACTCAAACAAGGAACTGAAGTCAACTAGACAGCTAAGACTAGTATAAGGCATGCATGGCACCTAGAGCATAAAATTTAAATAGGCACTCACTCTGAGAGTCTTGCAAGTTTGACGACGCTTCGCACTGTGCCAGGTAGCAAAGGAAACTCTTTTAAAGGGCCCACATATGTTTGACCGAGCAAATGAAAGGGTGAATTTGGAGCTGAGACATTTATTGTCACAAAGAATATATGGACTGGTGACAGTGAGCAGTGAATCCACTTAAATGTGAGTATAGAGCAAAATAAAAATATAATATGAAAATAATAGCGAATTGTGAGGTGGTCACTCATATGATAGTGCTAATTGCCCTCCTATGTTACTGCAAATACCCAATGGATGCTGTCAGATTGAACCATTGTAGCTTTTTTTAAAAATGGCATGCAACGTGATGACTCTAAAGAAGCATTCCTTTTGACAAATGTTTACTATTAAGTTCAGTGATTCCTTCATTTTCACTTTGGTTTCTTTGTATAAATTTAAGAAAAATACACATACTGAGTTAAAACGAAAATGAGGTTAAATCAAAGTTAAAAGCACTTTGGCATGCAAAGTATGGCATGCAACCTAAATTCACTTGTGTTTTTTGTTTTGTGGTGTTTTTATTCTTCAGGTGGCCTACCTTATCCAGCAAAATGTTATCCCACCTTTTTGCAATTTGCTGACTGTAAAAGATGCACAAGTTGTACAAGTAGTACTTGATGGACTAAGTAATATATTAAAAATGGCTGAAGATGAGGCAGAAACGATAGCCAATCTTATAGAGGAATGTGGAGGTAAGCTATTTTTCTACATCTTATTGGTGTTTTTGTAACTATGTTTTCTAACTAAATTAGCATTTCTGTATTTTCTGTCTTAGATAATCAAGTAATATAATATATACTGTATTCTTTATGTACAGTCTGGCTCAGTGTTTGGTGTATGTTTAGGTATCTGAATTGCTGCCATATATTGACCAGGTACTGTGCTAAGATGCTGAGGAGACAGTAGTGAACAAATAAAGTCCTTGCCTTTAAGGCATATAATCTAGTCATGGAGAAAAGTGTGAATTGAATCCATGTGCAAATTACCATAATAGAAATGTACATCAAAATGGAATACCTAATCTGTCCTAAAAGAAGCAAGAAGTGAACCTGAGCTGATTTCAAGAGATGAATAAGAATAAAGTAAAAGGATAAAAGGTGTTCCAGACAGACATAAACCGTGAAAAAGTGAGAAATAATTCATCACATTATAAGTAGTAGTTCCATGCTGCTGAATCACAGAGTATGAGAAATATAGAAACTGCCACAAGATAAAGCTGGAGAAGTAGACAATAACCTGACCCTTGCAAAGTCTTAAAAATTTGTAGCACAGCAGATACTTTATTTTTTAGGGTAGTAGTTTCAAAATTTATCTGTGTATCAGAACTACCTGGAATGTAAGCAGCATGTGTTAGCTTTCAGCTCCTAACATTAACTTACAGACAGAACATAGAAGTCTCATATGTGCCTGGGAACCGAATATAAATGTTGTCAACCTTGATGAACATAAAGGTAAAGGAATTTGTTTCAAAATGAGAGGTGAATTAAAGGAAAGGTAAGCTACAAGAGTAGGAGAATCAATGTCTTCAATTTAGTTGGGGAGTAAGAAGTCCTGAATCTAATGTAGTAAGAAATATTACTTACTTTATACTTAAAGTTACTGAGGTGATAAATAGAAGAACAAAATATACTATAACTATCAAGTTAGAAGCAGGAGGTGTGCTGGGGAACTAAATAGAAAAATAAAAGTGGACATAGTTAAAAACTATTTTTACAGCTTCAGTCAAGGCGTTGGAGTGAGAAACTCCAGGACTCTGACCCTCAGAAGAAGCTTTGAACAACCAGCAAGCACTGGCAGAAACATCTTTCTCAAAGCTCCAGAAAACAACGGAAGGACTACAATAGCAAGATGAGCACTGCATCAAAAAAGGATATTTAAAAGCAATAGGCTCTCTTGACACCCTGCTGGTCCTTCTGCTGCCCCTTATCTGCTCAGTGCCCAGCTGACTTGTCTGCCTGTACAGATCCTCAGTCCTGGTTCCACAAGGAGTAGAATAACTCTCTTAGAGTTTGTATGTCTGGCCCCATTCAGTCTGGTGGTTGCCTGGGGGACTTCCCATCCCAGAACTTTTCCTGCATTGCTTAAAGCAGCTCAGAATGTTCTCCTACAGAATGTTTGGGAGAGCAGGGATTGCGGGCTATAGGACATACTGTGCAGTGCTCAGAATCCTAAGGAAACTGTCTCCTAGGGAAGACCCTTCAGCAACATGTAAATGGGAATTCCCAGGACCCACAAGCCCAAGAAAAGATGCCTAGGCAGAAAATATCAGGGGGACTATTATGCTTTGGCCTGGAGCTATTCTCTAAACTCCAGAAAAAAGGGAAAGATTTTTTCTTTTTTTTTAAAACTAGCTCCTGGCATTCAAGGAAAGTTCTGTATTAACACTAGCTTGATATAGTCTTAAGGAACATATGCCTCAAAATCTTAATTTTAGTGAGAACACCTTAAAATATCAGAATGTCTAAGTTTCAAGAAAAGGTTTTAAAACATACTAAGAAACTGGATGCAATGGCGCAGGCACAGGAGAAGATTAGAGTATT
The DNA here is from genome assembly GCA_004026745.1 of Myrmecophaga tridactyla. Taxonomy (NCBI): domain Eukaryota; kingdom Metazoa; phylum Chordata; class Mammalia; order Pilosa; family Myrmecophagidae; genus Myrmecophaga; species Myrmecophaga tridactyla. Next base: position 32,076 of record PVIY010023946.1, on the reverse strand, counting down.
AGAAACCATTAATGAGAAGGACCAGACCTGGGACATACCAGACAAAGGCTTTTTAAATAGGGCCCTAAATATGCTCAAGTTGCTAAAAGAAAACATAGACAAAGAACTGAAGGAAATCAGGAGCTTGATAGATGATAAATGAACGTATAGATGTTATTCATAGAGAGATGGATATAATGAAAAGGAACCAAAGAAAGCCAAGGACCGTCATTAATAGAAACAAAAAACCTCCCAGACAGGTTCAACAGCAGATTGGAGCTAGCAGAAAGAAGCAGAGAAACTTGGAGACAACTGTAGTCATCTACTCTGAGGAACAGAAAGAAGAAAGATCCTGAGAAACTGGTGGGCTACCGTCAAGCGTACCAGTATGTGAATTCTATAACAAAACTATAGAATTCCAAAGATAAAGGCAGAATCCTGAAAGCTGCAAGAGAGAAGCAATATGTCACATGCAAGGAAGTGTCTATAAGATTGTGCCAGTCTCTCATTGGGAACCGTGGTGGGATTACATATTTAAAGTACTGAAAGCAAAAAATTGCCAATCAAGAATTCTGTATCTGGCAAACTGTCTTTCAAAATTGAGATTGAGAAATTCCCAGATAAACAAAAGCTGAGGGAGTTCTTATTAATAGATTGACATATGACCAGCCCTACAAGAGTCCTACAGGGAGTTCCAGAGGTTGAAGGGAAATGACAATGGACAGTAAGTGGAAGGTGCATGAAGAAATATCTCCAGTGAGGATAGCCGCATGTATAAATATAAATGCCAATAAATACTATTGTATTTTTGGTTTGTAACTCCCACTTTTTACTTTCTACAGGATCTAAAAGGCAAATGCATAAAATGTAATGATAGGGCGGCTGCCGTGGCTCAGCAGGCAGAGCTCCGACCTGCCGTGCTGGAGGTCTGGAGTTCGATCCCTGGTGCCTCCTGCCCATATGCAAATTTAAAATGTAATGATAAATCAGTGATTTTAAACTCATCATAAATAAGCATGTAAATTGTGAGAATTACATAAAGGTGGGGGAACAGAGGAGTAATAGGAACACAGTTTGTTTATACTATTGAAGTTAAGTTGGTATCAAAGTAAATGAGATAGTTGCCAAAAAGAATTGGAGGAGGGAAAATTACCCATAGTCTTGTAGTGAAAGCACTATTTTGGTACTTTTGTGGGGTTTTTTTTCCTGTATAGTTGCAATCAAACATACAGGGAGAATTTTTTTTTTTGCTTTTAAAAATATTTTATTGTGTTAATATAAATACAGCATAATGCTCCCCATTTTAACCACTTTCAAATATTCAATTCATTGATGTTAATTATATTCACAATGCTGTGCTCTATAGGGAGAATTTTATAATCTTTTTACTTTCAACAAATAAAAGCAGTTTTATACATTGTTACTCCTTATAAAAATTGATTATAATAGTATTCTTTTGAAAAGATAGGTGTCCCATTGCTTACTTAAAACATTTACATGAGTTAGACACCCAAATTGTTAATTTTTTAAGATAAATATTCTTTATCTTTATGCATAAGCCCTTTTTTATTTAAGAATCACCTTTAGAATAGTTTCCCAAATATTGGATTATGTGGTCACAAGACTGTTGTAACTTCTTTGTCACTGATTTTCAAATACTACCATTGTTTCACTTCACAAAATTTCTTGCAGGACTGGAGAAAATTGAACAGCTTCAAAATCATGAAAATGAAGACATCTACAAATTGGCCTATGAGATCATTGATCAGTTCTTCTCTTCAGATGATGTATTTAATAATTTTGTAGTTTTCCTAGTTTTATTTATAAAACACGAAACTGGATGAAATAATGTAGTAAATTAGGATATATGCATAGGCATTTTTTGGGAGTGAAATTAAAATTGTTACGTGATCATAATGTTGCTTCTAATTTTTATCTGTTATCCCAAAGCGGGATAACAGATAAGTATTTCAATATTTTAAAATCCCTTTACGACATTACAAAGTTCTAATAGCAAAAAAATTAAAGATTTTTTTCCTTTGTTTTAGTTGATATCTATAATTACATATTTGTTAATAACACAATAGTTTCTAAACAGAACAGTAAGTAACTAGTATTTCTATTCTATAATAAATCTTTTATGACAAGAATTAGTTCAAACACATTTAAGTATATTGTCACTGTTATTTTTAATTGGGTGACCATATAACCAATTAGGAAAATAGTAAATCATCAAAAAAATATGTAAGGCATTATACAATATAAAATATAACATACTAAAATATCTTCAGAGTATCAGTGTATAGTATTTGAAATGATAATATTAGCTTATTTTCAGTATTGCCTCTTTGAAAAAGTAAGCCAAAAATTGAAGAATAGCTTTGATCCCATGTCTTAAAGTTGGATTTCTGAAAGTCCTAATTTACAATGAAGTATATAAAAGCCTTTATGATTTCTATTACAACATACAGTTCCTTGTTACTCTTACATTATAAAAAGAATAATTCAGATTGTATACATGGTTATAGAAACTTTACTGTTGGTTTGTAATTCTGTAGTAATTCAAAAAGGAATCTTTAGATATAAAGCATACAGAATCTTTATCCATGATTAGCAGCACTTTTATGTAATTAGTTTAAGCCCAAACCCTGTATATGTCCCTACTAGCTATTAAAACATGAGCCAAAGATTTTACTACTTACTCTCCAAAAGCAGTAATATTAATATTTTTTATGGTCATCAACTATATCTACTTGTCAAATATAAGGGAAATTTTGTGAATACCAATGTCTAGCCTCTGTTTGAGACCTGTTACAATCTCCAACATATTATTGCTACTTCATTCTTTTAAAAGATAGCTGTCTTACGTATTCTGAGCTCCTTCTCATTTTGACGTCCCTTAAATTTATAAAAATCCTCTATGAAATGGTTCTGCTTCTGGAGGGATGGTAGAACAATGTTGGCACTCATCATCTCACTCATACTTTTGTTAAGAGTAATGGGAATGTTATAATGTTATTTATATATACTTTTAAACTAACCATAACTTTCTTTTTATTTTTTCCCCTAGATTGATGAAGATCCTAGCCTTGTTCCAGAGGCAATTCAAGGTGGAACATTTGGTTTCAATTCATCTGCCAATGTACCAACAGAAGGGTTCCAGTTTTAGAAAGATGTTGTGGAAGTTAGGTCCAATGCAGCACTGAGATATATATATATATACACACATATATATAAAAAGGTTTGATCCATCAAGCTTGGCTCATGGGATCTGCTGCTGCATTAAATCGGGAACGAAAATGTGAAGATTTCATTTGGAATCACAGAAAATGCCCAAATGAAGTCAAGATGGCGAGTGGGTGCGAGTGAGAATGAGTGGCAAAATGTAACGAAAACTTCACATGAATGCTTATTTAGGTTGTTCAAAGTAAAAAGGGCTACAGGTCACAGATCTTCAGTGCCTGAGAAGGAATATTGACTTACTCTATATCAATTGAGGGGAAAGTGTTGTACTGTCATCTTCAAGCCTTGTAAGCATAAAAGAGAATAGGATGCCCATATAAGTCAAAGGAAAATGAGCCCAGGCCTTGCTATGAAGCAGTGTGTGAATGAACAGTGTTGAATGATTGTCTGGCTCAGTCATGGAGAGCCAGGTTCATCTTTCAAATCTAGGGCTCTTCACTCATGAAGCAGACTCCTAGTCCTGGAGTGACTGTGTACGAGAGTGTGGTTGTGGTGCTGTATGTGAACGCATGCAAGCTTGATTCGCCTTCAGGGGGCTGATAACAAACCTAGTAAATCATCAAATTGAGATCATAAGTGTTAATGTACACTGGACATGAAAACAAAGACCGGTTTAGCAGCAGACATGGTTTACTCTGCGACCTGTGTTTTCTATCCCCCCCTCTTGCCCCATCCCCATTTTTTAATTTTAGTCTTTATTTACTTTACCTAGTATGGCTTTTTAGTTGTTTCTCAAGTCAGAAAACTTTTCAGGAAGGTTTCCCTGTGCATTTGCACCAGATGAATGTTTGATGCTATGAAAAGCTTTCCATATCATCAAAGCTAATTTGTGTAGATTTTTGCATGAGAAAAAAAATCATAAATTTCCCTCAAAATAGACTGTGTTGCAGTACACAAGTACCATGATAGTATAAAACAGTAAAATGTGCTTAAAAAGCCACCCTTTTCATTTTCAGAGATAACATAAAGATCTTTGCATGAGGTAAATCTACAGCATAGTTCATTTTTAGATTTTGTTGAGTCCTGTAAAGAAGAAGAAGAAAAAAGTTTCAGTTGTGATAGAATACCGTGCTGTGTTTAAATGTTACTTGTTTTCAAATTTTGTTTTCTATGAAAATGATATGGAAACTTCTAAAATGGAATTTGGTGCATATGTACTGCTGAATAAAGACCGATGAAGAGGTTTGAGTAGATGTACAAATCAAGTAATGGTTTGAACACCTTTAATAATATGCCTATTCTGTTCAATTGTTTTAGAAACTTTTTATCTTAGATGTAGGCAGCCATGAACAATCTATTTTGAGCCACTTTAGGGAGAAAACTTTGTATTTTTAAAACTTGCATAAAAGTTATGCAAGTGGTTTTTATAATTGGAATAATACCTCAGTTTTGAGGTTATGCACACTAAATTAAATGTGACATAAATTAATTTGTACAAAAAGAAGAACTCTTTATAAGGTGGCTCATTGTAGGAAATCCTGTGCCTTCCCCTTTGAGCACAAGTGTTGCATGAACAACAGTTTGCTATACAAAACATACCAGATTAGCCACCATTAGCATCTATATCTACTTTGTGTTTAAAAATCAACTGGTAATTCTGAAACACTGTAGAATGGATAAAAATTATTTTGTGATCATAACTCTTTGTTGAACTAGAGTATTTTTGCAGCATTCCTTGTCATCAGAAACATGGTTAAAGTTTAAAACTAGAAGCAGCAGAAAACTAGCTTGTAAAATTTATCCAAGTAGAGTGCAGGCTAGGCTGTCTTGGGGAAATAAACATTAAAACTTAAAGCAATGTTTTACATGGGGTGTGTGTGTGTGGTGTGTGGGCTTTTTATATAAATGTAAAGATAGAACACAACTTAGTGGCTTATGTTATCTACTATTTGATTAAGCTTTTGACCTAGAACCAACATAATGGAAATCTCATAAGTTCTGTTGTTTCAGTATGACATATTACTATTCTAACCCACTGAATTTCTTCACTAGACACCATTTTATGCTTTTCTTTTCCCCTTTCCAAATCCTGTCCCAGAAAAAAAAACAGATTGAGAGGGACAACATTATTACTATAATTTCAACATATGACTCCAAATGATAGACTTCATACAAAGCATGGTTTTTATAGAAGATTTAAGTTACCAGCAGGTGATCAGCACAATATTTTGCATAATTTGTGTTTTTTAGTAAAAAATGGCTGGTTCACAATAAGCCAGTGAGCTTGTAATACGCCAAATTATTTTATAGAATAGTTGTCTTTACAAAAATAATAATTATGGGCTATAGTTACATCTCTTTAGTACAAGGGCTACCTACATATCAAAATACTTTATTTCTACTTGGGGTCGCATAGAACATTGATTTTCTAATAGAATGTTAGGAAACACTTGTTTCTGTGTGAAATCTGTTTCAGCCACCCTTAGTTAGCTAGTTTAAACACAATTCTAATCTTTGTTTTCCAGTGACCTGGTAAACTGATTCACTTTTAACATAAAGCATTATTTCTGTTAGGGGAGAGAAAATGAATAACTCTAATAAGCCAAAACTAAATGTTATTGACTTTTCATGTCCTAAAGTGACTTCTTAGAGTATTGAGCTCTTCTCAGGTGCTATAAAATAATGTTATAGTAGAGGTGGGTTAATAGCCCTAGTCTAAAATATATTACTGACTTTCTAATTTTCAAGGAGTTCAGTAATTGTGTGACATTTTAGAAGTAGTACTTTCCACATTGCTCTGGGCCAAACCCAGAGCATTCCTATAATTGAAGCTGTGTGATAATCATTGAATAGGTTTACCTCAGTGACTACAATTCATGGGTGGAAGAGTTTTGTTTAAAGGTATAACTGTATTATAAGATGACTGAGTTATTTGGAACAATGTAGTTTGCGGACACACTATTTGGATTCCCATTGCCTCAGTTCCCTCAAGAAAAAAGAGAAATTAAGCTAAGATTTGGTTTAAACCAGACTCTAAAGAATAGGAATGTGTTGGTTTTCTATTGCTGTGTAACAAAATGCCACAAACTTAGCAGCTTCAAGCAACAACATGTTTTTTATTTCCCAGTTTTTATGAGTCAAGAGTCCAGGTGCAGCTTAGCTAGCTCCTCTACTCAGGGTCTCACAAGGCTGCAGTAAAGATGTCAGCTGGAGCTCCAATCCCTTCTGAGATTGAGGGTCCTCCTCATGGCTCAGTGACAGAGTTAATTTCCTCAGATCTGTAAAATTCATGGCAGCTTGCTTCTGCAAGATCATCAGGAGTATTTGATCTCAGGGAAGACCCTATGGCCTCTTATTAGACCTTCCTTCATTTGTTCAGTCTCACCCATAATAATCTTTCTTTGATTAACTCAAAGCCACACTGATGAGAGATCTTAATTATAACTACAGAATTTCTTCACCTTTGATGGCAAAGATGCCATACACTTTATGGCAGTGTAATCTAAGGAGTGCTGTTCATCATATTCACAGATCCTGCCTACCTTAAGGAAAGGGGATTATGCAAGTTGTTCCCCCCAGGAAATTGTGGGAGCCGTTTTAGAATTCTGCCTAGGGACTATCGGTTGAGCTAGAGCATTTTTTCGGTGATCACCCAATACTGTAGAAGTTTATTTCTTGAGTCAAGAATGTGAGAACTGGACCAGCTTTCCTAGAAAGTGCACATACATGCAGTTTTGGGGATCCCATAGCATTCCATGAATTTGAGAATATGAATGGATAAACTCTCCCAACCCTCCTTTTCACCTGATAAGAGCTGCCAAGAGGCAATTTGCCCAAGGTCACACAGCTTAGTAAGGGCTATCTAAGTCTGATCTCCCAAACCATGTTGTGCTTCCAACTACAAAGCTAAATTCATTTAAATAGTGAACCCATGCAAAAAATGTTCATGTAGCCCTTCCTGTCTGTTTTATATTTTGAGGAATGATTAATGCTATTTGTTTATAGAAGATTTCCTAAGAGTTTTGAAATTGATTTCTTTTTGAGTTTTCAAAATTGAATCTTTCATTGTAGAGATTGAAAAGGTAAATTATAATTATATCAACATAGCTTTACTTAAAAGCAATCAATTGTTAACATTTAAGTGTAAAAAAAAAGTTCAGTTAGAATCCAATGTTCACTATTTTGATGGCAAGGATACCTGAGTATTCTTATTCTTGTATCTTTTAACTACTTGGCTATTATTAAATGTCAGCCAATAATTTAATATGCCTGGGAGGGGGAAAATCAGCCCTGACAACTAATCCAATATTCCCAAATACTATACTAGCAACCCCATGCCTAAAAAATCTTGGTATTTTGAATTTTTAAAAGAGAAAATTAGCTTTCTGAAAATTTCTAATAAGCAAGCACATTAATAAAATGTAAGCTTTTTAAAAAATAGAAGTACAGTAATTTAAAAGATGTTGCTGCTTTGATGCCTTTAAATCTCATCATAGTACATATTGATGGTCTTAGTGCAATTAGAATTAACTCCTAAGTGAATAAAGGAAGATTTAAAAAAAAAAAAAGGAATTGTAGATCCTTTTTTCCAGTGTGATCAGGAGCAAATCTGTGGACTTCAGTGTCACATTTACTAACTAGCAGCATGTCAGTCATACAGAAAAAAGGTAGATTTCTCTTTTTCCTGAGAACTTAATGTAGCAACTCCATTAATTTTGAATATTCATCCTTAATCCAGGCTTTTTAGGTGACAGAAATCCTGTGCAGAATGTCCATGTCAGGTGCTACAGTTTATAAAGTCATCTGCTACTTTGTGTATGAACAGCTGAGTGTGAAGCAAAATAAATATTGTTCCTACAGACTCTGATCTACCTCCCACCAGAGGACTGCACGTGAGCTTAGATTCTCTTGGCCCCAATTTCTGCCTTCTGCCTTAAGTGAATTTTTTATATGGTATGGCTCCAAATATGCTGCCTACTCCACGTATCTTCTCTGTACTATCAATTCTTGATTCAGTCCTGTTATTCATGAAGAAAAATCCTCTTACCTTTTCTGTGTTCTGTATTCTTAAGCATAAATCCTACCTTCCTTGACCATATTTTAACTGATCGGTGTAGCTGATTGATTCCTTGGCTGTGGTTGCTACCTAGTCTCACTTTGTTACTTTATCCATGATTTCCTTCAGTCTGTTTTTACTCTATGAAACATCTAGGGATTTCTAATAATCTGCCTAAATCTGCATGCACCCCTTTGGTCTCAGTTACTCTCAGTCTCCAGTTACCTGCCTTCCAGATAATTCCCTCACTATCTTCTCTCTCTCCATTCCTCTGATTTTTAAGCTCTGTGAGCTTTGCCCACTCCTTTGTACATAGTTAAATTTTTTTACTCTTTTTAGTTACTATCTGTAATATCCAAATCTTGGGCTCTCCTTAGGGGAGGATATTTTTCTTATCTTGCAAAAAAAAACTCCATATTTAGGTTCATAATTGTATAAGGAATCAAGATAACCTCTCTCCTACTATATCGACATAACTTCTCTTTTCCTGTTAGGGATTGTACCCTGTTGCCACTCATTAATGTAAAACTTATTACTTACTCTTGGTATTTTCTACCTCCAGCCGTTTCCCTTTGTCCTTGGCAATGTGCTGCCTCCATAAACAGGGTTATGTTCTGCCTCAAATGTAGTAGTGGGTAAAGTACAAAGGTTTAAGAGTGGTTTTCAAGGTACACCACCTATGTAACCAGCACTTCTGCCATGTCTATACTATTAAGTTTAGTCTAATGGTATTTAGTTAGTTACCCTTTTAGACCTTGGCATATAACTGGTGCAGAGAATTCGGGTCTCCTTTTTTTTTTTTTTTTTTTTTTTTTTCCACCAATTTAGGATGGTTTAGGACAGCTGTTAAGCTACCTAAATATTTCCTGTCCAAGTCAGTCAGTGGTCAGCGGTGCTACCCCCATATCGCTTGTTTTGCAAATTCTCCCCTGCTGCAGAGTAAGGAAAGATAAGAGGCAGCAGATAGGGAAGTGTCTCAGTTCCATCCTGGTTTTCACAACTGTTAAACTGTTTTAAGAATTCAGGAATATATTCAGAACTATATACAACCCTTGCCATCCCCATTAAACCTTAATTTGCTGTATGTGTTTTACATTTATGGTAATTTTTCGTTCTGTAGTGTCTGTTTGGTCATTGCTCTATCATACCTGCGTTTCTCCGTCTTTCCACTAGATTGTAAGCTCCTTAAGAGCAAGGCCAGCATATAAGCAAAGCTCTGTAAACCCCATGAAGGTGCCATGAGTTCTATAGGCACCCAATAAAAGCTTATGATAATGATGCAACTCTCAGATTAACTGATTGTAGTGACTACATTTAAGTCTTCCTTTGAGTTGGAATATTTAAATATGCCTCATTGCATCTGAGGTTTAGAGTGCTTTCCATAGGAACAGAAGATACTTCATCCCTTACCAGATGAGTGCTGTTTTCCATATTTTCCTCTTGATTTTTTTCAGTATCAGATCTGGATATCTAGCACTCATAAAATATTGAAATTAAATCCTTATGTGTATTTCAGATGCAAGTTTTACAAATACTATGAATCCAAGGCTAACCTGATATATATTATTGAAGCAGCTTTTAAACATCTCATTTATTAAAAACTCCATCATAATAGCAGTTATTTTTACAAAATATGCAAACCATAAAGGTAAGTGATTGCTGTTTTGGTTAGTCTGGCTGTACTGTGAAATTGTTACAATGCTTTGGTTATTGATGCCACGGTTTTCACTGATAAAAATAATCACATTAGCTTTCTTCTGCTTGAATAGCAGTTATACAGATGTTTAGTTGTTAGAAATAGGAGCAAGAATAAGGAACTCCCTCAGTTTTATATAGGCCCAGTAACCTAAACAATAGTGATTAATATGTTCTCACATTCTTTTGCTGTTGTTGCAGCACAGGCCTTAGGTACAAATTCATATAGTAGCCTCTTTGATAGATTATCTGGCTTCAGATCCTGGCTGTGCCACTTAACTCCTGTGGGGCTGTGTAAAGTTATTTGATTTCTGTGTGCTTCAGTTTTTTAATCTGAAAAGTGGAAAATTGTAGTCGTACCAGTTTCAGAGGGTTATTATATGGCTTAAGTGAGTTAATTCATGTAAAGCACTTGGAATTATCCTAGATAATAAGCACTTATTTATAGCAACTATGGGGTTCCCTTTAAATTTTACTGCAAATAAAGGCAGGTGCTTTTTTCATTTCTACACTTGACAATATTTGAGAACACACATTGGGCAAGGCATTAAATTAAGAGCTAGTGATACAAAACCAATTAAAATGTAGCACTAGCTCTTAACTTAGTTTACTGACAGCAGTAAATGGATAAAAGGCAGCAAGTACTGTGATGGATGAACATGATACCTTGGGTAAACCCCAGTGTGCTCTTTGGATCACTCTGAACCCACCAAACGATCTGTTGCAGAGTAAATTCATGATCTCCAACTTCAGATTTTCATAAACGGTTCACACTTGATTAAATTTATTTCAGGCCTCTAATCCCTAAATTCCCCTCACTTTTAGTAGGTAACCTTCCCTATTTCAGTGGTGGGAGGTGTGGCAAACAGGAAAACCACATGTGAGCAACTCCCTCAGCTCCATTTTACTTAGAAACTGGCTCGTCTGTCATTTGCTCTTCTGCCTGTGCGATTAGCGGCCGACTTTCCTCATAACTAATGAAATCCCCATTACCTTGACCCCTCTCCTGCTGCTGCTTAGGAATCTCACACTAGGAACTGTACCTTTACTCGCCTGTACATTCAACTGTTACCTTCAGTGCTATCCTATCCATTAACATTGGAATATGCTTAAGTTTTTCTTCTCTTAAAAAGCAAGTTCAACACTTCCCCTTCCAGCCATCACCCCATTGTCCCCTGCTGTCACAGCCAAACTTTGTAAAAGTATGCTTGCTGTGTCCAATTGTTCAAATTCCATTCAGTTCCTCATTCCAATATGGCATTTGGCCCCATCATTCCCCTAAAGACCTGGAAAATCACCAATACCTATATGATGTTACTAAATTAAATGGGCAGTTTTCTCTATCTTGATTCAGAAACATTGGACGCTTGACCACTTTACCACACTGACACTACCACGTTATTTTTCTCCACTCTGACCACTGCCTCTTTCCCCGTCTCCCCACCCCCATCCCAGCATTCTGTCTACTTTCTAACTTGTCTTTCTTCCTGGTCATTAAGTGTTTGCATTTTTTAATTCTCAGCCCAAAGTTCTCTTTCATCAAACTCCTTTTATTCTATGCAAAGAAAATTACCACATTTCAGTGATCATCTAGGGCCTATCAGTGATCCCCAGTCTAGTATCAGCTTTCTCTGATATCTGATTGCCTCTTTGAAATTTCCACTTATGTCTGAAAAGCAAATATAACTCAGCTTGTCCACTGCCAAACCCGTGATCTTACTCCTTAATCTGGTCCTTTTTTATTGTTTCCTATCTTAGTGAAATGTCACCCCCCTTCACTTTGAAGTTCTCCAAAATGACTCTTTCATCCATTCACTTATTTTCACTTCTCCTTCCTTAATCTAAGCAATCATCATCTTTTTTGAACTTTATAAAAGCCTATTAAAATGGTCTCCCCTTAGCTACTCTGGCCCCCTTCCAGTGTGATTTACACATTGAAGTCATAGTGGTCTTTTAAAATCTGAGTGTCCCAACCTCACTAAAAACTCTTCGTAGACTCTCATTGGTCTTAAAAAAATTTTTTTTCACTGATTAAATTATCAAGAATTTCAAGTATGTGCAAAATAAGATTAAATTCTTAATCCCCATGTGCCCATTTTAAACCATTATCAATCATTGTTTCATCTCTATCCTACCCACTTTTCCTGTCTTCCTGGGATTATTTCAAGCAAATCCCAGACATTCAACAATTTTTTTAGCATAACCACAGTAATATTTATCACCTCTTTTAAAAATTAATAATTCCTCAGTACCAAGTATCCAATCTGTTCTAATGGCCTTGATTTAAATTGAAATCATTAACCTTTTGTTTTCTCCAGCAGTTTCTCACACCACTCCTCCATGCTTCATTTGTACTGGCTTTTCAGCTCCTCCCCTCACAGAGCCTTTGATCTTACTCTTTCTGCTACAATATTCCCTTCCCTCATTCTTTGTTCATCTTTGTTCATTTAGCATCACTTTTAAAGAGAAGCCTGTACTTACTACCCGATTTAAGTCAAATATCTTTATTCAAAGCTCTCATAGAAATGGCCTTCCTTTTTTAAACCACAGTTTAGTTCACAATATAATTTACAAGTAACTACTACAGGCAACCATACAGCATATTTCCTGGAACATAAAACACAAATATCTGTAGATGAATGAACAGATGGCTTTATGGGAATACAGAGGATGGTTAACCCAGAGTTGGGGGTGAGGAATTGTCAGAGAAGATTTCTTGGAGGAGTCAGGGCCTTATGACGAACTCTGGAGTTAACCAGGTAGAACGGAGGTGAAGGCATTCTAGTATTAGAAATGTGAGGAAGGGGTGGAAATAATACATATTTTAATAAACTTTATTTTTTAAAGCTTTTGTAGGTTTAGAGAAAAAATACCAACCACCCCACCCCAGACACAATTTTCCCTATAAGCATTTTGCATTGGAATGGTACTGGTTACAATTGATAAACCAATATTACTAGAATTATATTAATTATTGTTCACAGTTTACATTAGGGTTCGCTGTGTGTGGTACAGTTCTTTTGTTTTTTGTTTTTTAACTTAGACAACAAAATTTCCCGTTTAAATCACTTTCAAATATACAATTCAGTGGTAGTAATTACATTCACTAATGTGCTACTATCAGCACCATCAATTATCAAAACTTCATCACCCCAAACAAATTGTGTACCTATTAAGTAACTCCCCACTCCCTCTCTTCCACTCCGTCCCTGGTAACCTGTAACCTGCTTTGTCTCTTTGAATTTGTTCTCTACTTCAAACAAGTAAGATCTGGCTTATTTCACTCAAAGCTTTTAAGTCTGTAAGTTCATAGGGAGTGGTAGGAAGGGACCAGATAAAGCCAACATGTTATGCTTTATTTAGGAGAATGGACTTAGAGATCTTAGGTGGGAAATTATCATCTAATTCAGGCTTTTAAATAAGTGACCCCGTCATCTTTGTTGAAGATAGATTTCAGGGAGACAAGAATGGAGGCAGGAAGACCAATTAGGAAGCTTTCAGAGCAATTTGGACAAAAAAATAAGGTAGTCCTGAATAGGGTAGTGTTTTAGTTTGCTAGCTGCCAGAATGCAGCACACCAGAGATGGATTGGCTTTTAATAAAAGGGGATTTATTTAGTTAAAAACGTGTAGTTCTTAAGAGGAAAGGCAGCTAACTTTCAACTGAGGTTCTTACACAGGAAGGCACAGGGCAATCTCTGCTGGCTTTTCCAGGCCTCTAGGTTCCAAAAACTTTCCCTGGGGTGCTTCTGCATCCCCAAAGGCCTGGGCTGAGCTGCGAGTGCTGAGAAGAGGTATTGCTGAGTTGCTTGTGCTGTGCTACGTTGAACTCTCATTTAAGCTTCCAGCCAATTAATTCAAACATTATTTATTGCAGCAGGCATGCCTACTAACCAACTACAGATGTAATCAGTAACAGATGAGGTTCACATGCCATTGATTCATGTCCACAGCAATAGAACTAGACACCTTCACCTAGCCAAGTTGACCTGAACCTAAGTACTACATGTAATTGTAGAAATAGGAAAGGGCTGCACTAAAAAATATTTAAGGGTGTGGTAATCACCGATTTATTGTGTTTCAACTACAAGTCCACCCTTTGCCCTACTTTCTGACATGATCTGGACCAGTGTAAACATTTCTCCTTTACCAGATGACAGAACTGGAGTGACACCACAAGCCTATTGTGTCTGGAAGACACTTCTGGATTCTAGTTCTTCGTTTTCATTTTTCAGTATAGGAGCCCAGAGGCCCTCATGCACCAGCTTTTGTTGTGCCTTCAGACCATGATTAACATGGCAGCTGCTTCCAAACAGCTCCAAATAAGCTACTTCCATGGCAGTGTGTATGTGTGTACTCTATATTTTATTTATGTATTTTATTATATATATATATAAAATATAGAAGATATGTTGAGAATATATATTACAGTAGAAATTTTATCCAAGGAACAAGTGTTATAAGAAATGTACAAGAGTTAGATGAACAAAACTTTAAAATGCTACTGACACCAACAGCACATTTCATTTTTAGAACACTGATAACTTCAATTTCAGCAAAAGTATAAATGTTCTTTGAGAGAAAAGGTAAGCTGCAGACTGAGAGAAAATAGTTGCAAAACATCCAATAAAGGACTTGTAGTCAGAATATGTACACAACTGTCAAAACTCAATAAGCAAACAACCCAATTTAAAATAAGCAAAAAATTGCACAGGTATTCCACTAAAGAAGATATACAAATGGGTGGTGATAAACACATGAAAAGATGCTCAACATCTTTAATCATGAGATAACTGCAAACTGTGCGATCACTGTCACCTACATTAGAATGGCTAAATTAAGAAATTGACGATAACAAGTATTGAGGATGCAGAGCAACTGGAACTCTCATACATTGCTGGTGGGAATACAAAATGGTATGGTCACTTTGAAAAACAGTTTTGACAGCTCTTAAAATGTTAAACTCAAAACCAGTGATCCTACTCCTAGGCATTTACCCAAGTGAAATGAAACCTTTGCTCTCACAAAATCCGGTATGTGAATGCTTACAGCTGCATTATTCATACTCGCCCCAGACTGGCAACAACTCTACACTGCTTTGATTTGGCAAATAGTGCAGATTCCTTCTCATCAATAAAAACAGTAAGTCGTGCAATATGGATGAATCTCAGATGCATTATGCTAAGTGAAAGGCAGATTCAAAGATGAAGTAGAATCACTATGATTCCATTTAAATGAAAATTTGAATAAGTAAACCTATAAAGACAGAAAACTGATCAGTGTTTGCGTGAGACAGAGGAAGACAAGGAATTGACTACAAACACTAGCATAAAGGAAATCTGAAAGGGGGGGTGTGGTGGAAAAGTGCTATGTCTTGATTGTGGTGGTGCTTAATCATATACATTTGGCAAAATTCGTATAACTGCACACTAAAAAGGATGTATGCTGTAGACCCGTGCCTGCCAGGGTCCCACCCCACAGACCTGCGCATGTGCACAGCTACATCCTCCCCACCAGACACCCATGCACCAACCTCTTGACCCCTCCCTGCACTCCAGCCCTCTGCCCCACATATGTACAAACCCTTGCCCCAGGTGCTCACATGCACATCTGTGCTACATAGCCCACCCCCATCCCACCCCTGCTCAAGCGTGCACCCCTGGCCCAACTTCTCCGCACCTATGCACCCGTGCCAGGGACCTGTCCACCTGACATCACCTGCCCCTGTCCTACATCCCACAAACCCTGAGACCCTGCCCACCCCTTCACACCCCTTCACCCTGGGCCCCTGGACCCCTCCGTCTGCACACAGACATACTCTTGCCCTGCCTTCCCTATGCCCCCACCTCTGTGCCACCAACCCCATAGCATGATACCCACAACCCCCAGGCTTCACGCACTCACCCACATCCTGCTTGCGCACCATCCCCTACCATCTGCCTCCCGCTGCACCTACCTCTGTGTTCCCCACGCTGAAAGAGCCTGAAGGAGAAAGACTTCTGGCCACGAATTCTTTACCCAGCCAAATTGTCCTTCAAAACGGAGGGAGAAATTTACAGTGGAAATAGGGAATGACTGCAAATGGGCCCAAGATTTCTTTTGAGGGTGAATGTTCTAATTAGACCATGGTACACTGCACAACACTGCAAATTTACTAAAACTCGCTGAATTATACACTAAAAACAAGTGATTTTTATATATGTAAATTATACCTCAATAAAGAAAAATATTTTAAAATGTATATATTCAACAATAAAAATAACAATGTACTATGTAAAATGAAACACTTGTGTCTAATATACATATAAGCATATAGGCACATGTAAATACAGCATGCTTAAAAAATTTCAGCAAAAAAAAAAAAAAAAGAAAAAACAGGGAGAGATTAAAATTTTCAAAGACAAATAAATGCTGAAAGAATTTGTCAACAAAAGACTGCCCCGAGACAGATCCAAGATGGTGGCTTAGAGGTGTGGAATTTAGTTCGTCCTCCAGAGCAGCTAGTAAATAGCCAAGACCAGTACAGAACAACTGCTGGGGCCATGTCAGTGACAGGACACACAGCGTACACCAGCCTCGACCAGCTGGATCAGATGCTTACTCAGAACCGTAAGTCCCCAAGATGGAGGCCAGCGCCCCTCCCACACAGGCTGGTTCCCAGAGGGGAAAGGAAAGATCTTCACTAACAGCAAAGGTCTGAGCTCAACCAGACTTCACTTGTGGAATTAATTAACAAATTCTGACTACTGAAGATAGGCCCCCAGCTCAGATAAACCTTGAGGAAGACCTAAAATTAATCGTTTTGGCACAGAGAGGGCAGGGCTGACCAAAACAAAACAAAACAAAACAACAACAGCAGGTTTTTTGGATTGGACAGCAAAAAATACTTGAAAAGGTCTGGGCTGCCCCCTACGCATGCAAAAAAAAGGTGGAGGGGCACGTAAGACTTGGAGATACACAGAGCAACGTAGCAATTTACGTCCTGGATTAACAAACCCGAGGAATGGGGGTCCTGTTCCGAAAAGGACTTTTTTTTTTTTTTTTTTTTTTTTGCTTTGTTTCTACTATTTAACTGCTAATTAGATAGAACTGCAAGCCTTCTCAGACTCTAACTGCCCCAGGCAAGGGCAAAATTAAGCTTGCCTGAGAGATAAAGAGGCTGGTCAGGTGAAAGGAATTAATTCCCTGGAGGCTTTGCCTTCTCCAGGAGAGGGATGGGGCCCAGCTCAGTTGGAATCCCTCCCTCAAGGAATTCAGACCCCAGAGACTGGAAAACTGATTAAATCCAACCTACAACCTCTCCTCTGTCTCAACCAAGCCCCCAGCTAGGAGAGTCTGCTGAAGTTAAAGGCATTACACCACTTTATGCTGGTGGGAAACTGCAGGCAGACAAGCACCACATACCTGGCAGGACAGGAAAAGCACAGAGTCTAGAGGCTTCATAGGAAAGTCTTTCAACCTGCTGGGTCTCACCTTCAGGGAAAACTGATGCAGCTGACTCTTTCCTCCTGAGAGGAGGCCAGTCTGGTCTGGGAAAATCAGACTGGGGTTCAATAATATCTAAGTAGATCCTGTAAGGAAAAAAAGAGGCTCCATATAGGCAGGACAAGAAACAAGAAAACAAGAACTGAAAATTTCTGATCAGTTAAACAAAACCTAAGCTAGAGGTCCAGAAGGAGCTAAACTGAATGTTAAAGAACAGATAGAAAACAAAGCCATCCAGCAAGAAAATCCTAGGTAAAAGAGTGAAAACAATCTCTAGAATAAACTAAGGAAATCAAATGCCTAGATGCTAGCAAAAAATAATGAATCATATTAGGAAAATTGAAGATATGGCCCAGTCAAAGGAACAAACCAATTCAAATGAGATACAGGAGTTGAAACAACTAATTCAGGATGTTCAAACAGACGTGGAAAATCTCATCAAAAATCAGTAAGTTGAGGGAGGATATAAAGAAGGCAATGGGTGAACAAAAAGAAGAAGTTGCAAGTCTGAAAAAACAAATCACAGAATTTATAGGAATAAAAGGCACAGTACTATTGGATGATATTGAGAATTGCTGATTGTATATGTAGAATGGAATATGTTAATACTTTTGTTTGTTAATTTTTTTAATAAATAAAAAAAATTTTAAAAGCACAGTAGAAGAGAGTAGAAAAAAACAGTGGAAACCTACAATATTAGATTTCAAGAGGCAGAAGAAAGGATTAGTGAACTGGAGGACAGACATCTAAAATCTGACAAGCAAAAGAAGATATAGGGAAAAGAATGGAAAAATTTGAGAAGGGACTCAGGGAATTAAACGACAACATGAAGCACATGAAGATATGTGTTGTGGGTGTCCCAAAAGGAAAAGAGAAGGGAAAAGGAGGAGAAAAACTAATCGAGGAAATTATCACTGAAAATTTCCCATCTCTTATGAAAGACATAAAATTATAGATCCAAGAAGTGCAGCATACCCCAAACAGAATAGATCCAAATAGACATACTCCAAGACATTTACTAATCAGAATGTCAGTTGTCAAACACAAAGAGAGAATTTTGAATGCAGCAAGAGAAAAGCAATCCATCACATAGAAGGGAAGTCCAATAAGACTATGTGTATATTTCTCAGCAGAACCATGGAGGTGAGAAGACAGTGATATATTTAAGATTCTAAAAGAGAAAACTGCCAACCAAGAATTCTATATCATTCCAAAAATGTGGGGGAAATTAAAACATTTTCAGACAAAAAAATCACTGAGAGAATTTGTGACCAAGAGACCAGCTCTGCAAGAAATAGTAAAGGGAGCATTAGAGGCAGAGAGGAAAAGACAGGAGAGAGAGGTGTGGAGAAGAGTGTAGAAATGAAGACTATCAGAAAGGTAAAAAGAAGAAAAACAGGATATGGCATATAAAATCCAAAAGGCAAAATGGTAGAAGAAAGTATTGGCCTTACAGTAATAACACTAAATATTAATGGATTAAACTCCACAATCAAAAGACTTAGACTGGCAGAATGGATTTTAAAAAAGGACCCATCTATATGCTGTCTACAGGAAACACATCTTAGACCCAAGGATAAACATAGGTTGAAAGTGAAAGATTGGGAAAAGATATTTCATGCAAACAACAATCAGAAAAGAGCAAGAGTAGCTATACTAATATCCAACAAATTAGACTTCAAATGTAAAACATTTGAAAGAGACAAAGAAGGACACTATGTATTAAAAAAGGAACAATTCAACAAGAAGACATAACAATCATAAATATTTATGCACCAAGCCAGAGTGCTCCAACATACATGAGGCAGACACTGAAAATACTGAAAAGAGAAATACACACATCTACCATAGTAGTTGGAGATTTCAATTCCCCACTCTCATCAATGGACAGAACATCTAGTAGAGGATCAATAAAGAAACAGAGAATTTGAATAATACAATAAATGAGTTAGACTTAACAGACATTTATAGAACATTACACCCACAACACAGGATACACCTG
This sequence comes from Myrmecophaga tridactyla, assembly GCA_004026745.1. Classification (NCBI taxonomy): domain Eukaryota; kingdom Metazoa; phylum Chordata; class Mammalia; order Pilosa; family Myrmecophagidae; genus Myrmecophaga; species Myrmecophaga tridactyla. Next base: position 12,677 of record PVIY010023946.1, on the reverse strand, counting down.
TTTCTCAAGTGCTCATGGATCATTCTCAAGGATAGGCCATATGCTGGGTCACAAAGCAAGTATCAATAAATTAAAAAAGATTGAAATCATACAAAACACCTTCTAAGATCATAAAGGAATGAAGTTGAAAATCAATAATAACAGACAGAGTGCCAGAAAATTCACAAATATATGAAGGCTCAACAACACACTCTTAAACAAAAAATGAGTCAATGAAAAAATAATGATAAATCAGTAAATATCTTGAGGCAAATGAAAATGAAAACACAACATATCAAAATTTATGGGATGCAGCAAAGGCAGTGCTAAGAGGGAAATTTATTGCCATAATGACTATATCAAAAAAAGAAGAAAGGGCAAAAATCGAGGAATTAACTGTCCACTTGGAAGAACTAGAGAAAGAACAGCAAACTAACCCCAAAGCAAGCAAAAAGAAACAAATAATGAAGATTAGAACAGAAATAAATGAAATTGAAGGCAATGACAAAAATCAACAAAGTCAGAAGTTGGTTCTGTGAGATAATAAAATTGATAGACCCTTAGCAAGGTTGACAAAAAGAAAAAGAGAGAGGACACAAATAAATAAAATCAGAAATGGAAGAAGAGACATAACTACTGACCCCACAGAAATAAAGAAGGTAATGAGAAGATACTATGAACAACTTTATGCTACTAAACTAGACAACATAGATGAAATGGACAACTTCCTAGAAAGGCATGAACAACCAACATTGACTCGAGAAGAAATAGATGACCTCAACAAACCAATCACAAGTAAAGAAATTGAATCAGTCATTAAGAAGCTCCCAAAAAAGAAAAGCCAAGGACAAGATGGCTTCACATGTGAATTCTATCAAACATTCAAGAAAGAATTAGTACTACTTCTGCTCAAACTCTTCAAAAAATTGAAGAGGAGGGAACACTACCTAATTCATTCTATGAAGCCAATATCACCCTCAAACCAAAGCCAGCAAAGATACTGCAAGAAAAGAAAATTACAGACCGATCTCTCTTATGAATATAGCTGCAAAAATCCTCCTTGCAAATTGAATCCAGCAGCACATTAAAAGAATTATTACTCCATGACCAAGTAGGATTCATCCCAGGTATGCAAGGATGGTTCAACATAAGAAAATCAACTGATGTAATACACCATATCAATAAATCAGAGCAGAAAAAACACATGATCATTTCAATTGATGCAGAAAAGGCATTTGACAAAATTCAATATCCTTTCTTGTTGAAAACACTTCAAAGGATAGGAGTAGAAGGGAACTTCCTCAACATGATAAAGGGAATATATGAAAAGCCCACAGCTAACATCATCTTCAATGGGGAAAAACTGAAAGCTTTCCCCCTAACATCAGGAAGAAGACAAAGATGTCCACTGTCACCATTGTTATTCAACATCGTGTTGGAAGTTCTAGCCAGAGCAGTTAGACAAGAAAAAGAAATACAAGGCATCCAAATAGGAAAGGAAGAAGTAAAACTCTCACTATTTGCAAATGATATACTATATGTCCAAAACCCTGAAAAATCCACAGCAAAACTACTAGAGCTAAGAAATGAGTACAGCAAAGTGACAGGTTACAAGATCAACACTCAAAAATCCATAGTGTTATATACACTAGTAATGAACAGCCTGAGGGGGAAATCAAGAAAAAAATTCCATTTATAATTGCAACCAAAAGAATAAAATATTTAGGAATAAGTTTAACTAAGGATACAAAAGACCTATACAAATAAAACTACAATAAGTTGCTAAAAGAAATCACAGAAGACCTATATAATTGGAAGGGCAGACGATGTTCATGGATTGGAAGACTAAATATAGTTAAGATGTCAATTCTACCTAAATTGATTTATAGATTCAATGCAATACCAATTAAAATCCCCCAAAATTACTGTTCTGAAATAGAAAAACCAATAACCAAATTTATTTGGAAGGGCAAGGTGCCTTGAATAGCTAAATATATCTTGAGAAAGAAAAATGAAGTCAGAGGTCTCACACTGCTTGACTTCGAAGTCAAGTACAAAGCTACAGTGGTCAAAACAGCATGGTGCTGGCAGAAACATAGATATACTGACCAATGGAATCAAATAGAGTGCTCAGATATAGACCAGCTCATCTACAGGCAATTGATGTTGATAAGGCAGTCAAACCAAGAGACAGAACAGTCTCTTCTATAAATGATGCTTGGAGAACTAGATATCTACATGCAAAAGTATAAAAGAGAATTCATATCTCACACCCCATGTAAAAATTAACTCAAAATAGATCAAAGACCTTAACATTAGAGCTAAGGCCATAAAACTTTTACAAGAAAATGTAGGGAAATATCTTATAAAATTTGTAATAGGAGGCAGTTTCCTAGATCTTACACCCAAAGCATGAGCATTGAAGAAAGAAATAGATAAATAGGAACTCCTCAAAATTAAACACTTTTTTGCATCAAAGAACTTTGTCAAGAAAGTAATAAGGCAGCCTTTGTAATGGGAGGCAAAATTTAAAATGACATATCAGATAAGGATCTATTATCCAGAATATATAAAAAGATTGTTTAACTCAGCAACAAAAAGACAAACAACTCAATTAAAAAATGGGCAAAAGACATGAACAGACACTTCTCAGAAGAGGAGATACAAATGGCTAAAAAAGATATGAAAAGATGCTCAACTTCCCTGCCTATTACGAAATGCAAATCAAAACCACAATGAGATACCATCTCACACCTACCAGAATGGCCATTATCAATACAATAGAAAATGACAAGTGCTGGAGAGGATTTGAGAAAGAGGCACACATATCCACTGTTGGTGGGAATGTAAAATGGTACAACCACTGTGAAAGGTAGTTTGGCAGTTCCTCAGGAAGCTAAGTATAGAACTGCCATATGATCCAGCAATACCATTGCTAGATATCTGCTCAGAGGACATGAGGGCAAAAACACAAATGGACATTTGCACACCAATGTTTATAGCAGGAATATTTACAATTGCCAAGAGATGGAAACAGCCCAAATGTCCATCAACAGATGAGTGGCTAAGCAAGCTGGGGTATATGCATACGATATATATGTATTACACAGCTGTAAGGCAGAATAAAGTCATGAAGCATGTAACAACATGCATGGACCTTGAGGACATTATGCTGAGTGAGATTAGCCTGAAATAAAATGACAAATACTGTATGGTCTCACTGATATGAACTAACATTAATGAGTGAACTTGGACAATTTCAGTTAAGAATAGAGGTTATCAGGTGATTCAAATAGTGTAGAGATTGAGTAATTGGAGCTGAAGGGATACATATTGTGCAACAGGACTGATTGTGCAAATTCAGAAATGGATAGCACATACTGTAGCACAATAATGTAAGTACATTGAATGAAGCTGAATGTGAGAATGATAGAGGGAGGAAGGCTGGGAGCACATATGAAACCAGAAGGAAAGCTAGATGATAAAGACTGAGATGGCATAATCTAGGAATAAGTAGAGTGTACAATGATAGTAACTAAATTCACAAATTAAAAAATGTTTTTGCATGAGGAAGAACAAAGGAATGTCAATATTGCAAGGTGTTGAATATAGATGGCCATATTTTAAAACTTCAACTTCTGTGTGAGACTAAAGCAAGAAATGTTTATTTGGTATGAAATTTATATTTTGACTAGTGTATTTCCTAATATAACTTATATGGACAGGTCAATTGAACCCTGTAAGTACATGGAACTTTGAATAGTGTACAAGATTTTGTAGGTTTGTTCGGTGTGATGCCCCGATAAATCCCAGGTGATTTGAACAGTGAATAAAGAAGTATTTGGAAAATACCCTTGGGGGAATGGGGAGAAAGAGAGAAATTTAACTTCCCCATTTGGAGAATTCCTGATATTCTCTCAAGCAGTGTGGACAAGTGTATTAGCTAGGGTTCTCTAGAGAAACAGAATCAGCAGGAAATATCCATAGATAAAAAGTTCATAAAAGCGTTTCAAGTAACCGTGGGAATGTAGAGTCCAAAATCTGTAGGGCAGGCTGTGAAGCAGACCACTCTGATGAATGGTCTGAATGATTTCCACTGGAGAGGCACACCAGCTGAAGTGGGAAGAAAGACTGTCTCTTCTGAATCCTCCTCAAAAGCCTTACCGGTGATTAGATTAAGTGTCACTCATTGCAGAAGATACTCCCCTTGGCTGATTATAAATGCAATCAGCTGTGAATGCAGCTGACATGATCGTGATTTAATTCTGTGAAATATCCTCGCAGCAACAGACAGGCCAGCACTTGCCCAAACACACAAACAGGCCCCACTACTTGGCCAGGTTGACACATGAACCTGACCATGATAATCCACCCCTTGTCAACTTTGCAACTATACACATAACCTTAAACCATACTTAATCTCAAGATAGAAAACAATAAAAGACACATTTTTTTTCCTCACTAAACAATACTCAACTGTCCTGGGTAAACCGGAAATGCATTAAATCTCCCCAGAATAGGGTGCAAGTCCTTGGGTAATTTCCATTCTTAAACTTGATATTTTACAACTTAAATACTATAATGTGAACCAAAAAGTATTACAGTCCCTGTTTCTGTAACTGATCACGTGGTTGTAGTTCATATTTATCACTACCATCTTCCACTACCCATTCAACATTTCCTCTACCCTCAGCAAGTACTTTAGCTGGCCATGGTTCTTTGTCTGGTGGGGTGACCCAAATCTTCATTCCTGAAGTTTCAGAGCCATTGGTAGCCCTGCCTGGATTGGGTTGTTGCAGTTTTCCATTGAAAGGTAGTCACTATCTTTCTATCTTAGTACTATCACAGGGCATGGTAGTACTAAAAAATGCCCTAGGGGTCTCCTATATTCCAGAAAAACTCATCTTTACCTTTATTGTGTAGTTGCAGTCCTATTTCCCCCTGATAGTCAGAGTCAATCACCCCAGCCAGTAAAGTAATCCCCTTTTTGGTTTGTTGATCCATGGGCATGAGTAGCCCAAAGTGACCAGGTAGCAGCCTTAGATTTCAGTTCAATGGAATCGTTGTGGTTTCTCCTGGAAGATGGACTTCCCCTTCTGGAACTAAAACCTATAGGCCAGCAGAGCTCAAGGTTGCAGGGACAGGAAGCAAAAATTTCCCTAGTGGATCACTAGGGGTAATGGTGAGTGGTGCCACTCCCATTTCCACCCTCTTGGTTCCTGGACCCGTGGAGCATAGCTATGGGAGAAATAGCACCATATAGTGGATACTAATTCAGAGCATACACAGCTTCCTGGAGAACATTACCCCAGCCCTGCAAAGTACTGCCACCTAGTTGGCACTGTAATTGAGTTTTCAAAAGGCCATTACATCATTTTATCAATCCAGCTGCTTCCAGATGATGGGGAACATGGTAAGACCAGAGAATTACATGAACATGTGCCCATTCCTGCACATCATTTGCTGTGAAGTGTGTTCCTTGATCAGAAGCAATGCTGTGTGGAATACCATCACAATGGATAAGGCATTCTGTAAATCCATGGACGGGAGTTTTGGCAGAAGCATTGTATGCAGGGAAAGCAAACCCATATCCACAGTATGTGTCTATTCCAGTTAGAACAAATCACTGCCCCTTCCATGAAGGGAGTGGTCCAATGTAGTCAACTTGCCACCATGTAGCTGGCTGCTCACCTCAGGGAATGGTGCCATATTGGGGGCTGAGTGTGGGTTTCTGCTGCTGGCAGATTGGGCACTCAGCAGTAGCCACGTCAGCCATGGTGAGGGGAAGTCCGTGCTGCTGAGCCCATGCATAACCTCCATCCCTACCACCATGACCACTTTGTTCATGAGCCCATTGGACAATGACAGGAGTTGCTGGGGAAAGAGGCTGAATGGTAGCCATAGAATGGGTCATTTTATCTACTTGATTATTAAAATCTTCCTCTTCTGAATTTACCCTCTGGTGTGCATTTATATGGGACACAAATATCTTCATGTTTTTAGCCCACTCAGAAAGGTCTATCCACATACCTCTTTCTCAGACCTCTTTGTTACCAATTTTCTAATTATGGTCTTTCCAAGTCCCTGGCCATCCAGCCAAACCATTAACACCAGCCCATGAATCAGCATACAAACACACTTCTGGCCACTTCTCCTTTTTTGCAAAATGAACAACCAGGTACACTGCTCGAAGTTCTGCCCACTGGGAACATTTCTCCTCACCACTGTCCTTCAGGGACATCCTGGTAAGGGGTTGTAGTGCTGCAGCTGTCCACTTTTGGGTGGTACCTGCATATTGTGCTGAACCATCTGTAAACCAGGCCCAAGTTTTCTTTCTCAGTCAGTTCACTGTCAGGAACTCCCCAAGAGGCCACAGCTCTGGTCTGGGAAAGAGAAGGTAATGTGGCATGAATGGAGACCATATGCATTTGGGCCACTTCCTCATGTAACTTACTTGTGCCTTCAGGACCTGCTCTGACCCTATCTCATATATACCTGTTCTAGTTTGCTAGTTGCTGGAATGCAGTATTCCAGAAATAAAAGGCTTTTAAAAAGGGGAATTTGAGAAGTTGCAAGTCAATAGTTTTTAAGCCATGGAAATGTCCCAATTAAAGCAAGTCTATAGAAATTTCCAATCTAAGGAATCCAGGGAAAGATACCTTGATTCAAGAAAGCCGATGAAATTCAGGGTTTCTCTCTCAAGTGAGAAGGCACATGGTGAACACAGGGTTTCTCTCTCAGCTGGAAGAGCACATGGTGAACACAGCATCATCTGCTAGCTTTCTCTCCTGTCTTCCTGTCTCATGAAGCTCCCTGGGAGGCATTTTCCTTCTTCATCTGCAAAGGTCGCTGGCCGGCGGACTCTCAGCTACTCATGGCTATGTCATTCCTCTCTGCTCTCTCTGAATCTCCCCCTTTCTCCAAAATCCTTCCTCTTTTATAGGATTCCAGTAAACTAATCAAAACCCACCTGGAATGGGTAGAGATACATCTCCAACTAATCCAGCCTAACAACCACTCTTGATTGAGTCACATCTCCAGGGAGATAATCTAATTAAAGTTTCAGACATACAGTACTGAATAGCCTTTACATAATGGGATTAAGATTAATGCATGACTCTTCTAGAATACATACATCTGTTCAAACTTGCACAATACCATTTCCATTTTATAATAGAGTGCTGCTGTGCACACTCAACTTTATGTGTTGGCGGGTCAGACAACACCAAGCTCATGATAGGCAACTCTGTTTTCATGGTAACTTGGTGGCCCATGGTTAAGCATTCAGTCTCTACTAAGGCCTAGTAGTAAGCAAAAAGCTGTTTCTCAAAAGGAAAATAGTTGCCTTCAGCAGATTGTAAGTCTTTGCTCCAAAATCCTAAGGGTCTGCATTGTGATTCTCCTATAGGGGCCTGCCAAAAGCTCCAGACAGCATCATTGGATCTGCTGGATCATATGGTTCAAGTAGTAGAGCAGCTTGGACCTGTCACAGAGCCTCCTCTTGTTCAGGTCCCCATTCAAAATTAGCAGCTTTTCTGGTCACTAGATAAATGGGCCAGAGTAGCAAACCCAAACGAGGAATATGTTGTCACCAAAATCCAAAGACACCAATCAACTAGGTGTTGTGCCTCTTTTTTGGTTGTAGGAGAGGCCAGTTGCAGTAACCTCTCTTTCACCTTAGAAGGGATATCTCAACATACCCCAAACCACTGGACACCTAGAAATTTCACTGAGGTGGAAGGGACCCTGTATTTTTGTTGGATTTATCTCCCATCCTCTTACATGCAAATGTCTTACCAATAAGTCTAGAGTAGTTGCTACTTCTTGCTCACTAGGTCCAATCAACATATCATCAATATAATGAACTAGTGTGATGTCTTGTGGAAGGGAAAAATGATCAATGTCCCTACAGACAAGATTATAACAAAGGGTTGGAGAGTTGATATATCCCTGAGGTAGGACAGTTAAAGTATTTTGCTGACCTTGCCAGCTGAAAGCAAACCGTTTCGGGTGGTCCTTAGTAATAGTTATTGAGAAAAATTTTGCTGGATCAATAGCTGCATACCAGGTACCAGGGGATGTATTGATTTCCTCAAGTAATGATACCACATCTGGAGCAGCAGCTGCAATTGGAGTTACCACCTGGTTGAGCTTACAATAATCCGTTGTCATCCTCCAAGACCCATGTGTGTTCTGCACAGGCCAAATAGGAGAGTTGAATGGGGATGGGGTGGGAATCACCAACCCTGCATCCTTCAAGTCCTTAAGAGTGGCAGTAATCTCTGCAATCCCTCCAGGAATCTGGTATTGCTTCTGATTTATTATTTTGCTAGGTAGGGGCAGTTCTAGTGACTTCCACTTGGCCTTTCCTACCATAATAGCCCTTACTCCACAAGTTAGAGAGCCAATGTGTGGATTCTGCCAGTTGCTCAGTGTGTCTATTCCAATTATGCATTCTGGAACTGGGGAAATAACTACAGAATGGGTCTGGGGGCCCACTGGACCTACTGTGAGATGGACCTGAGGTAAAACCCCATTGATCACCTGACCCTCATAAGCCCCCACTCTGACTAGTGGAGCAGAGTGAAGTTTTGGGTCCCCTGGAATTAATTTCACTCCTGAACCAGTATCTAATAATCCCCCAAATATCTGATTATTTCCTTTTCTCCAATGCACAGTTACCCTAGTAAAAGGCCATTGGTCACCTTGGGGAAAGCTTGGGGGAAGATTAACTGTATAAATCTGTGGCAGTGTAACAGGGTCTTCCCCCAAAGGGACCTGGTTTCCCCCTCATTCAAGGGATTCTGGGTCTGTAAATTGGCTTAAGTCTAGAAATTGATTAAGGGGCGTGACTCTGAATTTTTGTAATTCAAGTTAGACTTCTGCTCACCTGACCTAGAACTCTTTTGTTTATACAACTCAAACAAGAATTTAACAGACTACACATCTATTGTTCTTCTGGGTACCCCATGATCTACTAGCCAACACCATAAGTTTCTGGGAGTTCTATTATTTTGTCTCCTGCCTTGAGTCTGCTGTCTCTTATGATAGCCATGTCCACCTTGTCTGTGGTGATTATCTATTGCCGCTTGGCTTCTGTCAATTCAGGATCTGGTCATCACCATTGTGTTTAAGGATTCCAGTTGTTCCCACAGTAATATCTGACCTACAGAGAAGTGCAACTACAGAGGTTTTCAGGGATGATGGCGCTAGTCTCACAATTTTATTTCTCACAGTTCTGGTAAAAGGTGCATCCTCCGGACATTCCTGGTGTGTAAGAGCAGGCTTTCCATGAAAAATCCACTCTAACATTCCAATCTCTCTAAGCCTCTGGATCCCCTCATCTATGTTATACCATGGCAGTTCTGGCATTTCAATCTCAGGTAATGTTAGGCCACCTTTTTTAAAAAAAACAAAAACAAGAAATCTTTAATTTGTATTACATAACCACTAGGAAGTATATGCATGTTGCTGAAGTTAAAGGGAACATTTATGGTCAACCCTTTTACACCTTTATAAGGGTCCAGCTCCCAACCGAATGCAGATATTTAAGCAGATGACAAAAGTAAAGGAAACCCTGTGTCAATTCATTCTCTATACTGGAATTGACATGCAATGAATCTTTGCACAGAAGTGAAAAAAAAACCACTCTTATTCAATAGCAAGTTGCTGTAAATTTTTAATAGTTCAATTTAAAGTGAATCTGCAGGTCAAGAATTAAACAAGATATTTAGGTAATATGGGTGTTCTCTTTGGAAATCATCAAACTTTTGCTCTAGCTGAGAAGATGATTATCTTTGTCAGTCAGAAGTGTGGATGGTGGAGCTTGGTACATGCAGCTGTTTAGCATGCCAAAGTTATTTTTTTGTTCATCCAAGTGGCTAGCAAAACCACTATTGGTAAGAGCAAGTTATTAGCTTTTTAAAAAATGCTATCCAGTATATAAAATGGTATTAGACAAAAATAAGTGAGTATATGAAAGTTCTAGAAGGCATCCAGTGCCCACACCACTTTCATTGCATTTAAAATCTTCTCAGAAAATAATTACTTTTCTGAATCACTTTATCTAAAGAAACAAAATCTAATGAATAAACCTGAATTTGGTATTCACCTAGCATGTGACCCTTTCTATCTAGTATCATTGAGATTTATGCTTTCTCATGTCAATTATAATATTAATTACAGCTGAATCCAAGACTTAAAGTTGTTATTAGGTCAGTTTGAGGTAATATCATACCATATTTTATTAATGCTTTTAGGAACATAAGTAAAACTTGGACTCTCTTTTAAAATTACATGATATATTTATTGGATTAAGAGAAAGGACTTCCGGGTCAAGATGGCGGCTTAACAATGTGTGCATTTTAGCTCGTCGTCCAGAACAACTACTAAATAACCAGAAACAGTACAGAACAGCTCTGGGGCCACGTCAGTGACCAGACACACAACGTACCCCAGTCTGGACCAGCTGGACCGGCTGCGAGCCCCCCCAGAACCGTGAGTTCCCAAAGCTGCAGTGGCCGGCGCCCCTCCCCCACAGGCTGCCTCCCAGAGGGGAAAGGAAAGGACTTTACCAGCAGCAGGGGCTGAGCCCAACTAAACACCAATTGTGGAACTAATTAACAAATTCTGACTACTAAAAATAGGCCCCCAGTTTAGATGAACCTGGTCAAAGTGGAGGTTACTTATATTTGCACCAGTGCCAAGGGGGCAGGGCTGATGGAAAAAGGGGTGGGGGGAGAAGGAAACAGAGGTTTTTGTGGCTGTGTTTCTACAAAGGCTTGACTGCCTCTGGATACAGTGGCAGGACTTCAGGCTGCAACTGCCCCAGGCATAGGCAGAAGCAAGCTCATTTGGGGGCTTTTCTGGAAACTGTGCCTTCCCCAGGGGAGGGGTGAAGTCCAACTCAGGTGGAATCCCTCCCTCAAGGAATTTAGACCCCAGGGCTTGGTGATTTGAAGCCATTAAAACCAGCCTATAACCTCTCCTCTGTCTCCACCATGCCCCCAGCAGGGAGAGTCTGCCAAAGTTAAAGGTACCGCATCATCTTATGCTGGTGGGACCTGCAGGCAGACAAGCACCACATACTGGGACTTACATTAAAACATGACTTTTCTTAGGGGGCATACTTCCTTTCAAACCAGCACAATCACATACAAGGGAAGCCCAATAAGACTATGTGTAGATTTCTCAGCAGAAACCATGGAGGCAAGAAGACATTGGGATGATATATTTAAATTACTAAAAGAGAAAAACTGCCAACCAAGAATTTTATATCCAGCAAAATTGTCCTTCAAAAATGAGGGAGAAATTAAAACATTTTCAGACAAAAAATCACTGAGAGAATTTGTGACCAAGAGACTAGCTCTGCGAGAAATATTAAAGGGAGCACTAGAGACAGATACGAAGACAGAAGAGAGAGGTGTGGAGAAGAGTGTAGAAAGGAAGACTATGAGTAAAGGTAAAAAGAAGGAAAATTAGATATGACATATAAAATCTAGAAGGCAAAATGGTAGAAGAAAGTACTACCCATGCACTAATAACACTGAATGTTAATGGATTAAACTCCCCAATCAAAAGACATAGACTGGCAGAATGGATTAAAAACAAGACCTATCTATATGCAGTCTCTACTCAAAGGACATGAGGGCAAGGACACAAACAGACATTTGCACACCAATGTTTATAGCAGCATTATTTACAATTACCAAGAGATGGAAGCAGTCAAAATGTCCATCAACAGACAGTTGGCTAAACAAATTGTGGCATTTACATAAGATGGAATATTATCCAGCTGTAAGACAGAATAAAGTTATGAAGTATGTAACAACATGAATGGACCTTAAGGACATTATACTGAGTGTGATTAGCCAGAAACAAAAGGACAAATACTGTGTGGTCTCACTGATATGAGCTGACATTAGTGAATAAACTTGGAATATTTTGTTGGTAACAGAGACCATCAGGAGACAGAAATAGGGTAAGATATTGGGTAATTGGAGCTGAAGGGATACAGATTGTGCAACAGGACTGAATATAAAAACTCAGAAATGGACAGCATAATATTACATAACTGTAATACAATTATGTTAAAATACTGAATGAAGCTGCATGTGAGAATGATAGAGGGAGGAGGGCTGGTATAATCTAGGAATGCCCGAGTGTATAATGATAGTGACTAAATATACTAATTTAAAAAATGTTTTTGCATGAGGAAGAACAAAAGAATGTCATTACTGCAGTGTGCTCAAAATAGGTGGTAATTAATATTTTAAAATTTCAACTTATGTGTGAGACTAAAGCAAAAAATGTTCATTTGGTACAAATTTATATTTTGACTAGTGCATCTCCTAATATAACTTATGCAGATAGTTGGTTGAACACCTTAAGTACATGGAACTTTGGGTAGGATATGAGATTTTGTTGGTTTGTCTAGGTGATGCCCTGATGAATCCCAGAGTGATTTGATCAGTGAGTGGAAAAGTATTTGCAAAGTCCCCTTTGGGGAATGGTGAGAATGGGGGAAAACTCAACTTCCCCAAGTTGAATTCTTGATATTCTCACAAGCAGTGTAGACAACCAAAGCTATAGGCTGAGCCCCCAGTCTTGGGGTTTGTTCATATGAAACTTAACCCCACAAAGGATAGGTCAAGCCTACTTAAAATTAGGCCTAAGAATCACCCCCAAGAGAACCTCTT
>PVIY010023945.1:0-38710 GCA_004026745.1 Myrmecophaga tridactyla | reverse complement strand
TGTATATGTAGAATGGAATGATATATTAATGTTCTTTTGTTAAGTTTTTTAATTAATAAAAAGTTTAAAAAAAAAACAAAAACCTCCCTCTGCTGTAGTCACCCTCTGGTATACATTCACATGGGAGACAAATATCTTCCTGTTTTTAGCCCACTCAGAAATGTCTAACCACTTACCACTTCCCCAGACAACTCTGTCACCAATCTTCCAATCATGCTCCTTCAAAGTCCCTCACCACCCAGCCAAACCATTAACAACAGCCCATGAGTCAGTACACAAATGCACCTCCTATCAGTTCTCCTTCCAAGCAAAATAAACAATCAGGTGCACTGCCCAAAGTTCCCCCCAAAGGGAAGATTTCTCCTCACAGTGTCCTTCAGCGACATCCCATAAAGGGGCTGCAATGCTGCTGCTGTCCACTTTCAGGTTGTACCTATATATCACGCAGATCCATCTGTAAACCAGGACTGAGTTTTCTCTTCTTCAGCCAACTGACTGTAAGGAACTCCCCAAGAGGCCATAGCTCTGGGCTGGGAAAGAGAAAGTAATGTGGCAGAAGTGGGAGCCTTGGGAATTTAGGCCACTTCCTTATGTAACTTACTTGTGCCTTCAGGACCTGCCAGAGCTGTTGGTTGTATATACCAATGTTGTATATACCATTTCCATTTTATGATTGAGTGCTGCTGTGCATGCCCAACTTTATGGCTTGGTGGGTCAGACAACACTCAGCTAATGACAGAGAACTCAAGTCACATGGTAATTTGGTGGCCTGTGGTAAAGCACCTCTACTAAGTCTTCACTTAGGCCCAGTAGCAGGCCAAAAGCTGTTTCTTAAAAGGAGTATTTATCTGCTGAGGATGGTAAGGCCTTGCTCTAAAATCCTAAAGGTCTCCTTTGTGATTCTCCTTCAGGGGCCTGCCAAACACTCAAGACAACATCTCTATTGGCCACTGACACTTCCAGCACAATTGCATCTGCTAGACCTAATGGTTCAAGTGCCAGAGCAGCTTGCACAATAGTCTGGGCCTGTTACAAAGCCTCCTCTTATTCAAGTCACCACTCAAAACCTTCAGCTTTTCTGGTCATTTGGTCAGTGGGCCAGAGGAGCAGATCTAAATGGGGAATATGTTGTCTCCAAAATCCAAAGAGATCATCTAACATTGTCTTTTTGATCATAGGAGGGGCCAAATGCAATAGCTTGGTCTTCACTTAAGAAGGGATAGTTCAGCATGCCCTACACCACTGGACAGTTAGAAATCTCACTAAGATGGAAGGACCCTATATTTTTATTGAATTTACCTCTCATTCTCTGACAAGCAAATGCCTTGCCAACAAGTTTAGAGTAGTTGCTACTTCTTGCTCACTTGTTTCAATCAACATGATATCATCAATATAATGGACCAGTGTGATGTCTTGTGGGAGGGAGAAACAATCAATTTTCCTACAGACAAGATTATGCTATAGGGCTGTAGAGTTGATATACCCCTGAGGTAGGGCAGTGAAGGTACATTTCTAGCTGTTTCAGCTGAAAGCAAACTGTTTCTGGTGGTCCTTCCTAATAGCTATTGAGAAAAAAGCATTTGTCAGATCAATATTTGCTTACTAGGTAGAAGGGGATAGGGTGATTTTCCTAAGCAATGATACCACATCTGGAACAGCAGCTGCAATTGGAAACACCATCTGGTTAAATTTACAATAATCCACTGTCATGCTCTAAGTCCCATATGTTTTCTGCACAGGCCAAATAGGAGAGTTGAATGGGGTTAGGTTGGGAATCACCATTCCTGCATCCTTCAAGTCCTTAAGAGTGGCAATAATCTCTGCAATCCCTCCAGGAATCCAGTATTGCTTGTGATTTACAATTCTGCTAGGTAAGAGCAGTTCTAGTGGTTTCCACCTGGCTTTCCTACCATAGCAGCCCTCATTCCACAAGTCAGGGAACCAATGTGGGTATTATGCTTGTTGGTGAATATGTCAATTCCAATTGTGCATTCTGGAACTGGGCTAATAGCAGAATGGGTCTGCAGACCCACTGTGAGACAAACCGAGCTAAAACTTCATTGATCTCCAATTATAAAATGGGCTAAAGATATGAAAAGGCATTTTTCTGAAGAGCAAATACAGATGGCTCAAAGCACATGAAGAGCTGCTCATTTCACTGGCTATAAAGGAATGCAGATCAAGACTACAATGAGATAAGACCTCACACCTATAAGGATTGCTGCTATTAAACAATCAGGAAACTAAATGTTGGAGACGATGTGGAGAAACTGGGACACTGATGTACTGCTGGTGGGAATGTACAATGTTGCAGCCACTACAGAAGACTGTTTGGCAGTTCCTTAGGAAACTAAATAATTGAGCTGCCTTATGACCCAGCAATAGCACTACTTGGTATATATCCAGGACAGCTGAAAGCAACGGCACAAACAGACATCTGCACTCCAATGTTCATAGCAGCACTATTCACAATTGCCAAAAGATGGAAACAAACCAAATACCCATCAACAAATGAGTGGATCAACAAAATGTGGTATATACATATGATGGAATATTATGCAGCAGTAAGACAAAATTACATCCTGAAGTACACAACAAGATGGGTGAGCCTTGAGGACATAACGCTGAGTGAAATTAGCCTGACACAAAAGGATACTGTATGATTCCACTTTTATGACCAGAATAAAAGTATAATCAGAGACTTATAATATAGAATACAGGGGACTTAGAGATACATAGAAGCTAGAGATGGGTGAACTATTAGCTAATGAGGTTGAACTCCAATGTAAAGGAATAGATAGGAGTGAAGGTGATTCTCTAGTGGGTCTAGAAGTAATATTAACATATTGAAGATGAACAAGATTGAAAGGGGTTGTATAGACCAATGTGTCCCTCTGACTCACACCAGAAATACAAATGAGTTCTTGTAAGAATTACTTCAAAGATATGATTCTTGTATAAACAGTGTTTAAGTCTAGGGTTTGGGGGAAAACTGCTATGCATGCTATGAGCTATGTTCAAAAGGAAACCATCAGTACTACCACAGCAACAGCAGAGGTAAATAATGGGGGCAGGGACAAGAGTTAAGGGGAGGTATAGATCTCCTATTTGGTGAGGGTGTGTTTATTGGTTTTCTGTCTGTTGGGAACAACGAAATTATCTAAAATTGAGAAAGCTGATGGACTGTAGACTTTGGGGCCTCTACATGATGCCCGATGAATGGAGGTGGCTGAAGGATGTACTGATGGAGAAGTAGAATGGTGAACAATGGTGTATACTTATGAATGAAGGCTGTGCTTTCACAAAAAGGAACAATGTCATGAGGCATGCAACGATGTGAATGAACATGTGGGACATTTGGTGAGACAAAATAAGCCAGAAACAAAAAAACAGCAATGGTATGGTCACTTTTAGAAAATGTTTATAAGAAAACAAGGGCCTAGATTGTAAGTTTTTAGAGGAGACACATTAAGTCTGGAGTGGTGATTATTATTTCTGGATTTTGAGAGGTTGTTTTATGTATATAAACTGACATTTAGAGATTAGAATGATGCCAAACATGTTGGGGTTAAAGTAATTCACAACATAAGGGTAAGGAAGACAGTATCTATATTTTAGAACCACACATACTCTTTGAGACCAATGGAAGAAAGGTTTATTTGATCTGGAACTGAAATTTTCTATAGTGCATAACCTAATTCAACCTATCTTTATAGTCATTTGAACAACTGAAACAAAGAGAGCACAAGATGAGAAAGATGTCCTTTAATACTGTATAGATTATTGTAATGCCTGGAAACATCCTAGAGTGTATTAACCAGACAATCAAAAAGTGTTGACAAAGTTCCCTGAGGGAGGGGAGAAAGACTAAGGAATGATTAAACCTTACCATCTGGGAATCCCCTGATATTCTGTCAAACTTTAGGGATACCCAAATCAATAGGCCATGCCCTCGATCATGAGGCTTACTCTTGTGAAGCTTATGTAGTAGTGGAGAAGCTTAGACTACCTATAAGCATGCCTAAGAGTTACTTCTGGAGGACCTCTGTTGTTGCTCAGATGTGGCCTCAGCCTCTCTAAGCCTAACTCTGCAAGTGAAACCACTGCCCTCCCTGCTATGTGGGACATGACATCCAGGGGTGAAAGTCTCCCTGGCAATGTGGGAGAGGATTCCCAGGGATGAATCCAGACCTGGCACTGTGGGATCAACAATTCCATCCTGATGAAATAGGGGAAAAGAAGTATAATTAATAAAGTATCAGTGGTAGAGAGAGTTCAAATAGAGTCAGGAGACTACTCTGGATGTTGCTCTTAAGCAAGCTTCAGGTAGACCTTGCTACCTATCATAACCTGCCAACCCCCAACCAGGACCATTCCAGCCAATCCTAAAGAACACCTAGGGCAATTTATAAGATTCCACACGGGTTCCAGACACTAGAGTAACTTGTCAGAAACCTACAATCTCCAGATGGCTCCCTGGTCCTAATAAGCCCTGAAACTCAGCCCAGCCTCTCCAGAACATCAGATAATTCCATCTCCCTACCCCATATTAGTGACACACCCCTCCAATATAAGAAATTTAGAATTGCCATTGCCCAAACAACCCCAATGAGAGGTATGAAAAGATAAAAGGTAATGGTGGATTTATACATAGAAGATAAGACTTAAACAAATATGAATGCTGAATCATTAAATTGATATCTTTTTTAGTGTCCAGTATTTTAGAGCAGCTAGAAGTAAAAACTTAAAATTCTGAAACAGTAACCCATGTCAAAGTCTGAAATATGTTCTACAACTAATTGCAGTGCTGTCCTTGGAAATTTATAGCTTTTTTCTATATATGTTATTGTTCACAAAAAAAGAAGGAAAAAAAAGTCGATTGAGATGATAAAAAAGTATTTAAGCCCTCTAGCTTCCCATACTCTGGAGCAGCTAGAAGGAAAAATATGAGAGAATTGTATGGTAGCCCATGACAAACTCTGGAATCTATCCTGTAACCACTTTTTGAAGAGTGCTTTGAAAACTATTGTTTTCCTATTTCTTTGGTTTGTATATATGTTATACTATACAATAAAAAAAGTTTAAGAAAAAGAAAAAACTTCATTGATCACCCGACCACCATAAGCCCCTACTCTGACAGGTAGACCACAGTGATATTTTGGGTCTCCTGGGATAAATGTCACTTCTGAACCAGTGTCTAATAATAACTGACATATCTGATCATTTTATTTCTGGTGCAGAACACTCCCCCAGTCTTGTTCCTTCTGCAGAGCCTTCCTTCTGGATTCCCTCCCTGTTGACTGTGCTGGAGTCCACCTCATTCAGCCTGGTTTTGAGGAGTCTCAGCCCCATCTCAGAGATTCAGCCAGAGGGAAAGGAAGGGGTGCATCTCCAACAGGCACCCAATCCCATCTTCTCCACCCCATGATGACTCAAATTGTCCCAGAAATATCTTGCAGTTCAGTTCCCAAAAGCCTGGTGCTGCTTCCACACTGGAGATGGAGATTTGTCCCCACAGGACCCACCAGAGAGCAGTTCAACTCTTGGATATCTTGGCCATTTGTTAGCAAATTTAGTTGTAAATGAAACCCCAAAGGAAGACAGTTGTTAGCTGAGCTGTTGACAATGCAGCCACTGGAATTAGTGAACTTGAAAGATATAAGTACAGACTTCACCAAGGAAGAATGGTTCCTCCTAGACACATCCCAGAGAAAGCTGTTCAGAGATGTGATGCTGAAGAATAGCAGTCACCTGGTCTCTGTGGGAATTTATTATGAAAGTAAAATGGCTTCCTACATTATGGGAGAACTATTTTGGAAACCACATACCCAATAATGAATTAATATCCTGAATATATACAGAAATCCTTCAGCTTACAAGAAGTGGATAAACAACCCCATTAAAAAGGGACAAAAGAATTTGAAAGACATCGCTATAAAGAAAATACACTAATGGCCAGAAAATGCATGTTAAGATGTTCAACATCATTTGCTGTAAAGGATACCTAGTTTTCAAATCAGATATACCTTCCTACTTGGAGCAAGGAGAGCAACTCTGCAGAGAAGGAACTGGATTTTTCCAATATCAGAATTCAGGCAAGAAAAGTGGCCCTAAAATAAAAGAAATGCTACCTGTGCAATATAACTGCAGGAAAGACACATTGACCATCATGTCATTGAAGCAGAGTTTCTACATTAAAAGGAATGGCATTATATATAGTGAATTGCCAGAAGATTTTACTCGTACACTCAGAGTCAATCAACAGGTGTTAACATCCAGTGGAAAGAAATCATACTACAACAATCTCATTGGAAAAGCCCTCAGTGACCAGCCATCTTTTAGTAAACAAAAGCAAATATGCACCAGAAATAAATCATCTGAATATCATCAAATTCGTAAATCTTTTACTAAAAAATCTAGCCTTACACATACAATGAATCTGACACTGGAGAAAAACCATATGAATACAGAATTCACTCTGTATTCTTCCAAAAGACAACATGTGAGAACTCACACTGGAGAGAAAAGATATGAATGCCATGTATGTGGAAGAGCCTTCACCCATTGTTCTATGTTTAGAGAACATGAGAGAAGTCACACTGGAGAGAAACCATATGAAAGCCACCTATGTGGGAAAGCCTTCTCCTGGTGTTCTAACCTGAGACAACATGAGAAATCCCACACTGGAGAGAAACCATATGAATGCCATCTTTGTGGAAAAAATGTTTTTTGCTATACTTACCTGACACAACATATGAGAACTCACATGGAAGAGATGCCATATGAATGCTGGTGATGTGGGAAAGCCTTCACTCATTGTTCTTCCCCGAGTCAACATGAGAGAACTCACATGGGAGAGAAATCATATAAATGCCATCTTTGCAGGAAAGCTTTTCTCGATGCTCTGCCCTGAGAGAACATGAGAGAATTCACAGTGGAGAGTGACTATATGAATATCACCTTTGGTTAAAGTTTTCACTTATCATTTTACCTTTAAAAAGCATGAGAAAATTTACTCTGTAGAGATACCATAAGAAAATCCTCTATGTGGGGAAACCTTAGTTTATTTACGTAACCTTAGACAGCATGACAGAGCCAAACTGGTGAGTAACCATCTGAATGTCATATTTGAGAAAGGCTGCAGCCCTCACTCTGAACTTCGATGATATGAGATAATGCATAATAAAAATGTTTTGTATTTGGAAGAGATTTCAGCCCTTGAATGTACCTTTAAAAACATTAGAAAACTCAGACACTGAAAAAAAATTACTGTAATCAATCGGGTAGAGCATTTAGTCATCCTGAATATTGTGTCAATATAAGCCAATTTATATTGGAACACATCAGTGTAAATGTCACATTTGTATACAAACCTCTAGTAGATGGTCATATAATATGATGGAAATCATAGCATATATGTAATTGATGTGGAAGTATTTACATTGATTGCCACACTTGATACAGAGAAAAGTCTTTACCAGATGATGAAGCCCCTTGAAATGGTGCCAGATAATATAAGCTGGAGATGTTATTCATGAAATATCATGCAAACTCATTCAGAAAACAAAACTTGTAGGGCAAGTATGAATTTAAACTGCATAAAAATTATTGGTGTCATAGAACGAAAGCATGTCTTCAGAGATCACTCATTCCTTAGTGTTAATATATTTATGCTGAAGAAATAGCAATCCTAAAGTCAATTTAGAAAAATGTTCAGTTGGATTTTACCTCAGAAAATTCATAGCATTAAATAAAATCTTTTATTTGGGGCCTTTCTTAGTCAATTCAGTAAAGAGAAAAGAATTTTGAATAAAACCTAAAGGTTAAAATTATGTGGGATAACAGCATAGAATTGTGAAGTGTCATTGGTACCAAATTGAACAATGAATTTTGGAAAAAGTAAAATGAAGCAAAATTAATTCCATAGATCAGCATTCTCATATTTGTAAGGAATAAGTATTGTTGCTGAAAATCTGATATCCTGGGCTAATTCTGGTTTTGCTTTCATGCAGTTCTAAACAAATATATTTGAATCAATCATAAAAAACTTGGAATGTAACTCAAAATTATTATTTATAACTATTATCTTTATATATATTTTCATTCCCATGATACAAATAAACTTGGATAAATAAAAACCATTTAGAAGTAGAAAAAAAATGAGGGGGAAATTAAAACATTTTCAGAGAAAAAAATCACTGAGACAATTTGTGACCAAGAGACCAGCTGCAAGGAATACTAAAGGGAGCGCCAGAGACAGATAGGAAAAGACAGGAGAGAGAAGTGTGGAGAAGAGTATAGAAATGAAGACTATCAATATAGGTAAAAAGAGGAAAAGGTAGATATGACATATAAAATCCAAAAGGCAAAATGGTAGAAGAAATATTGCCCTTACAGCAATGACACTAAAAGTTAATGGATTGAACTCCCCAATCAAAAGACATAGACTGGCAGAATGGATTAAAAAACAGGACCCATCTATATACTGTCTACAGGAGATACATTTTAGATCCAAGAACAAACATAGGTCAAATGTGAAAGGTAGGGAAAAGATACTTTGTGCAAACAACAATCAGAAAAGATCAGGAGTAGCTATACTAATGTCCAATGAATTAGACTTCAAATATAAAACAATTAAAAGAGACAAAGAAGGACACTATGTATTAATAAAAGGAACAATTCAGCAAGAAGCCATAACAATCATAAATATTTATGCACCAAGCCAGAGTGCTCAAAAATACATGACGCAAACACTGAAAAGAGAACTAGACACATCTACCACTATAATTGGGAGACTTCAATTTCCCACCATTATCGATGGACAGAACATCGGTACAGAGGATCAATAAAGAAACAAAGAATAATTGAATAATACAGTAAATGAACTAGACTTAACAGACATTTGTAGAGCATTACACCCCCAAACTTACTGCAGGATATACATTTTACTCAAATGCTCATGGATCATTCTCAAGGATAGACATATACTAGATCACAAGGCAAGTTTCAATAAATTTAAAAATATTGAAATCATACAAAACACTTTCTTGGATCACAAAGGAATGAAATAGGAAATCAATAACAGGCTGAGCCAGAAAATTCACAAATATATGGAGGCTCAAACAACACACTCTTAAACAAACTAGGAAGAAATTACAAGAGAAATCCGTAAATATCTCAAGGCAAATGAAACATATTAAAACTTATGGGATGCAGCAAAGGTACTGCTAAGAGGGAAATTTCTTGCCCTAAATGCTTTATCAAAAAAAGAAGAAAGAGCAAAAATCAAGAAATTAACTGTTCACTTGGAAGAACTAGAGAAAGAACAGAAAACTAATCCCAAAGCAAGCAAAAGGAAAAAGTAACAAATGTTAGAGCAGAAATAAATGAAATTGAGAACATGAAAACAATAGAAAAAATCAACAAAATCAGAAGTGGTTCTATGAGAAAATCAATAAAATTGATGGACCTTTAGCAAGGTTGACAAAAAGAAGAGAGAGGATGCAAATAAATAAAATCAGAAATGGAAGAGGAGACATAACCACTGACCTCACAGAAATAAAGGAGATAATGAGAGGATACTATGAACAACTTTATGCTAATAAAGTCGACAATGTAGATGAAATGGACAACTTCCTAGAAAGGCATGAACAACCAACACTGACTTGAGAAGAAATAAGACCTCAACAAACCAATCACAAGTACAGAAATTGAATCAGTCATTAAGAAGCTCCCAAAAAAGAAAACTCCAGGACCATATGGCTTCACATGTGAATTCTACCAAACATTCAAGAAAGAATTTGTACCAATCTTGCTCAAACTCTTCAAAAAAATTGAAGAGGAGGGGAAGCTACCCAGCACATTCTATGAAGCCAACATCACCCTCATACCAAAGCCAGACAAAGATACTACAAGAAAAGAAAATTACAGACCAATCTTTCTAGTGAGTATAGATGCAAAAATTCTCAACAAAATTCTTGTAAATCAAATCCAGCATCACATTAAAAGAATTACACCACTTGATCAAGTAGGATTCATCACAGGTTTGCAAAGATGGTTCAACATAAGAAAATCAATTAATGTAATACACCATAACAACAAATCAAAGCAGAAAAACCACATGATCATCGCGATTGATGCAGAGAAGGCATTTGACAAAATTCAACATCCTTTCTTGTTAAAACAGTTCAAAGGATAGGAATAGAAGGGAACTTCCTCAACATGATAAAGGGAATATATGAAAAGCCCACAGCTAACATCATCCTCAATGGGGAAAAACTGAAAACTTTCCCCCTAAGATCAGGAACACAACAAGGATGTCTACTGTCACCACTGTTATT
Source organism: Myrmecophaga tridactyla (assembly GCA_004026745.1). Taxonomy (NCBI): domain Eukaryota; kingdom Metazoa; phylum Chordata; class Mammalia; order Pilosa; family Myrmecophagidae; genus Myrmecophaga; species Myrmecophaga tridactyla. The sequence continues at coordinate 28,370 of PVIY010023945.1, read as the reverse complement.
CAACGTTGTGTTGGAAGTTCTAGCCAGAGCAATTAGACAAGAAAAAGAAATACAAGGCATCAAAATTGGAAAGGAAGAAGTAAAACTCTCCCTGTTTGTAGATGATATGATACTATATGTTGAAAAACCCAGAAAATCCACAGCAAAACTACCACAGATAATAAATGAGTACAGCAAAGTGACAGGTTACAAGAGGAACACTCAAAAATCTGTAGTGTTTCTATACACTAGTAATGAACACTCTGAGGGGGAAATCAAGAAAAAAATTCCATTTACAAATACAACCAAAAGAATAAAATATTTAGGAATAAATTTAACTAAGTATATAAAAGACCTGTCCAAAGAAAACTACAAGAAATTGCTAAAAGAAATCACAGAATACCTAAATAAATGGAAGGGCATATCGTGTTCATGGATTGGAAGACTGAATATAGTTAAGATGTCAATTCTACCTAAATTGATTTAGAGATTCAATGCAATACCAATTAAAATCCCAAAAACTTACTTTGAGAAATAGAAAGACAAATAACCAAATTTACCTGGAAGGGCAGGGTGCCCTGAATAGCTAAAAATATCCTGAGAAAGAAAAATGAAGTCGGAGGTCTCACACTATCTGACTTTAAGGCATTATACGGAGCTACAGAGGTCAGAACAGCATGAAACTGGCATAAAGATAGATATACTGACCAATGGAATAGAATAGAGTGTTCAGATATAGACCCTCTCATCTATGGACAATTGGTCTTTGATAAAGCAGTGAAGCCAAGTCACCTGGGACAGAACAATATCTTCAATAAATGGTGCTTCAAGAACTTGATACTGACATGCCAAAGAATGAAAGAGGATCCATATCTCACACCCTATATAATAATTAACTCAAAATGGATGAAGGATCTAAACATTAGAGCTAAGACCATAGAACTTTTAGAAGAAAATATAGGAAAATATCTTATAAAACTTGTAATAGGAGGTGGTTTCCTTGATCTTACACCCAAAGCACGAGCACTGAAGAAAGAAATAAATGGGAACTCCTCAAAATTAAACACTTTTGTGCATCAAAGAACCTTGTCATAAAGATAAAAAGACAGCCTACACAATGGGAGACAATATTTGGAAACGACATATCAGTAAGGGTCTAGTACCCAGAATACATAAAGAGATTGTTCAACTCAACAACAAAAAGACAAACGACCCAATTACAAAATGGGCAAAAGACATGAACAGATACTTCCCAGAAGAGGAAATACAAATGGCTAAAAGGCACATGAAAAGATGCTCAACTTCCCTGGCTATTAGGGAAATGCAAATCAAAACTCCAATGAGATCCCATCTCATACCCACTAGAATGGCCATTATCAATAAAACAGAAAACAACAAGTGCTGAAGAGGATGTGGAGAAAGGGGCACACTTATCCACTGTTGGTGGGAACATAAAATGGTACAATCGCTGTGGAAGGCAGTTTGGTGGTTCCTCAGGAAGCTAAGTATAGAATTATCATATGACCCAGCAATACCATTGCTAGGTATCTATTCTGAGGACATGAGGGCAAGGACACAAATGGACATTTGCACACCAATGTTTACAGCAGCATTATTTACAATTGCCAAAAGATGGAAACAGCCCAAATGTCCATCAACAGATGAGCGGCTAAACAAGCTGTGGTATATACATACAATGGAATATTATGCAGCTGTATGACAGAATAAAATCATAAAGCATATAATAACATGGATGGACCTTGAGGACATTATGCTGAATGAGATTAGCCAGAAACAAAAGGACAAATACTGTAAGGTCTCACTGATATGAACTAACATTAATGAGTGAACTTGGAGAATTTCAGTTAAGAACAGAAGTCATCAGGAGATAGAAATAAAGTAGATATTGGGTAATTGGAGCTGAAGGGATGCAGATGGTGCAACAGGACTGACTGTAAAAATCCAGAAATGGATAGCACAATACTACCTGATTGTAATACAATAATGTTAGAACACTGAATGAAGCTGATTGTGAAAATGATAGAGAGAGGAAGGCTGGGGGCACAAATGAAATCAGTAGGAAAGATAGACAATAAAGACTTAGATGGTATAATCTAGGAATGCCTAGGGTGTACAATGATAGTGACTAAATGTACAAATTAAAAAATGTTCTTGCATGAGGAAGATCAAAGGAATGTCAAAATTCCATGATGTCAAAAATAGATGGTCATTCATATTTTAAAGCTTCAACTTCTGTGTGAGACTAAAGCAAAAAATGTTTATTTGGTAAAAAATTTATATTTTGACAAGTGTGTTTCCTAATATAACTTGTTTGGACAGGTTAATTGAACACCGTAAGTACAAGGAACCTTGTATAGGGCATGAGAATTCGTAGCTTTGTCCAGTGTGATGCCCCAATAAATGCCAGAGTGATTTCAACAGTGAATAAAAAAGTATTTAAAGTCCCCTTGGGGGAATGGTGAGAAAGGGGGAAAATTCAACTTCCTCATTTGGAAAGTTCCTATATTCTTGCAAGCAGTGGGGACAACCAAAGCAACAGGCTGAGCCCTCAGTCTTGGGGTTTGTTCATATGAAACTTATCCCTGCAAAGATTAGGCTAAACCTACTTAGAATTAGGCCTAAGAGTCACTCCCAAGAGAACCTCTTTTGTTGCTCAGATGTGGCCTCTCTCTCTAAGCCAACATGACAAGCAAACTCACTGCCCTCCCCCTCTCTATGTGGGACATGATTCCCAGGGGTGTGGCCCTTCCTGGCAATGGGGGACAGAAATCCTAGGATGACCTGGGACTCAGCATCAAGGGGTTGAGAAAGCCTTCTTGACTGAAAGGGGGGAAGAGAAAAATGAGACAAAATAAAGTGTCAGTGGCTGAGAGATTTCAGAGTCGAGAGGTTATCCTGGAGGTTATTTTTACGCATTATATAAATATCACTTTTTAGTTAAGGTGTAACAGAGAGGCTGGAGGGAACTGCCTGAAAATGTAGAATAAAATTGATTGTGGTGATGAATGCATAACTATGTGATGACATTGTGAATCACTGATTGTATACCTCATATTGATTGAATGGTGTGTGAATATAGATTGATAAGATTGCATTAAACATAAAATAAAATATTTTAAAAATCTACAGGAAAAAAATCAATAAAATCAATGATAAGATAATGGATTTCATCAGAGTTCTGAATGGAAATTCTGTGACTACAAAACAAAATGTATGAAATCAAAGTTTCATTGAATGGAAATCACATCAGGTCAGACAATGCGTAAGAAAGGATCAGTGAACTTGAGGACCAGTTAATAGAAATTTTTCTAAATAAAGTAGAGAGAAAATTTTTTTTAAATGAACAAGCTCTCAATAAACAGTGAAACAGTATCAATCATTCCAAAATGCAATTTCTGGAATCACAGAAGGAGAGGAAAGAATGGAACAAGAAAATATATTTGAAGAAATGTTTGCCTCCAATTTTTTCATTTCATCAGAACCCCAAATTCATAGTTCCAAAAAAAAAGTTCCTCTAACACCAAGCAGGATATATACAAAGAAGTCATAGATAAAGAGAAAATATTAAATTTTTTTTATATTTTTATATTCAAAGATAAAGAAAATTCAAAGATAAAGAGAAAATATTAAAATAGAGGTGAGAAAAACATATCTAGAAAGAAACACTGGTACAGAAATGTAATGACATCTTTGCTATGCTAAAATAAGAAACATAATTATCAAGCTAGAAATCAACAAATAGCAAAAGTACTTTTTTTCTAAAATGAAGGCAAAATAAAGACTTTAAGAGAAAACTTAAGGCTGGAAGAAAACATAACCAAAACACATGCTACATGAAACGCAAAAGAAAATTCTTCAGATTTAAGGAAAATAGCAGAATAAAATTGGGATTTACATGAGAAAACGAAGAAAACAGAAATGATATAAGGCAAATAGGGGCTATTTTTCTTTCCTCAATAGGTTTCAAAAAAAAAAATACCGTTTAAGGCACATTAATAACATCACACTCGGGGGTTGTAGGATATGTATCAGTAAAACATACCACAACAATTTCATAAGGCTATTGGGCTGTAATTGGAATTACACTTACGACGGGATGTGATACAGGCCCAGACGCGGCTCCGGCGGCACCGGCCTCCCGGCTCCTCGGGTCCTCCGGACGCGCTCGTCGCCGGCCGCCGTCTGCCTGTCCCTGGGCCGTGCGGGTCAGCGCCGGCGGGGACACCGCGCCTCAGGCCGGCGGCGGCGATGCGGCCTCCTTCGCCTCCCTCGTGGCGGGTCCGACAGCTGGCGGCTGCGGCGAGAGCTGGGGCTGAAACGTGCTTGGCGCGCGCGGGCCAGACGCAGCCCTCCACTGCGCTCGTCTCCCGCAGGACGCCGGCGCCTGGCACTGACAGCGCGGGAATCTGCGAGTCGGCGAGCGCCCGGCTCCTTGGCGCCCTGGGCCCTCGCGGGCTCGCGCTAGCCCCCCATAGGCCCCGAACACTGCGGGCCCGAGGGAGCAGCGGCGCAGACCTGCCAATTCATCATTCCTGCTATGTGACACAGAGTGATGTCCTGTCACCTCTGTGAGCCTCTACTTCTTCACCTGCAAATGGATATTTTGATGCAGGCTATAAAGGATGCCATGGGGGTTCTAGGAAAGTACTGGAGAGGAAATGGGAAATAATATTGGCCACTGAGAGTCCAACTTTGACATCCACCCATGCTGGGTCAGAAGGAACATGCAGTCACCTGTGATAGGCAGAACTGGCCACAGGCCAGTAAGCCCTGACCCACATCAGGATTGAAGGCAACCACCTATCAGCAGAAGGGGCTGCTACTCAAAGGGGCACAGTCAGCCAGCGAACACAGCAAAGACAGAAAAATAGAGAGCCACCCTGTTGTATGCAGAGATGGGCACCAGAAAAGCATATTCCGATGTGGAGAAGATATCTGGCTTTGAGGATCCCAAGCCCGTGGGAAATCCATCCCTGAGGTCACAAGAGATTCATCCAGCTGTATGAGACAGGTTCCAGGGAATATCAGAACGGTCTCACAGTAAGCAGGCACTGAGAATAGACCCTCATGTTTCTTAAATCCCAATGGCTGGACACAAGGGTGAACCATATAGGGAAGAGAGGAGTCAGTCACCAATCACATGGGGCAAATAGGAAGCCATTGGTTAAAAAGATTATGTGGAGTCCATACTTCAGAAATTTTAACTGAATTAAATCACAGATGGACAAAGTTTTCTTGTTTGGCTTTTTTCTCTGTTTCTCTCACTGGTCTGTTGTCAGATTAGCTTTAATTACCAGTCTTCCCCCAAAACAAGGTGCCCACAATGACATTCTTCAGACATGGGGTTTAGGCACTGGGGAGAACAGCAAGATTCTGTGTGGTAAAAATTCTGACTCTAAGCGGTCTTCCCCCAAAACAAGGTGCCCACAGTGACATTCTTCAGACATGGGGTTTAGGCACTGGGGAGAACAGCAAGATTCTGTGTGGTAAAAATTCTGACTCTAAGTTGTGACTTGTTTTTCACTGGCTGTCAAGACCTGGGTTTGTATTAGAGCACTGCTTTAACAGTTAGGTTGTCCTTATTTATAGGCTTAAATAATGCCAGGTTCGCATTCAGGGGGTGTAGACAAGCTGCAGTGGGCCTGAGATAGATCTGGACAGTCTTTGAAAAACCCTTCAATTCCTTTGTGCTTTCTGGACTTTCCTAAAGATGGTGCTGTCCAATGACTTAATCATCCTCAGAAGCTGTTTGCCTCTAAACAGGCTGCATCTGACCCGGCAAGGCTGAAGCTGCAGGGTTCCTATGACCTCATTTTACCGGTCAGAATATGGCTCAATTTGGGGCACTGTCCCCTTATTTTTCCTGTGGCAGAAAACTCCCCACCTGTCCCAAATTTTAACCATCTCTCAGGCAAGGATCAAGGTCCCTGTTGGTGTTAGCATTGTGGGAGGGGGAAGAGATTTTGGAATGAGGGCTGGAATTACAGTTGGTGTCCATATTTTCTCAGACGCTTTGTTCCTCTTTGTCTTTGGCCTTGAAATGTCCTCCCCTGTCCCCTGAGTCTCCATATGTTATGGTTCAATGTTATTGCTGTGAAAGATATTATATTATGTGGCCCCCATGGGAAAGATACTAACTGCTGTTTCTGTGCCCTCCCCACTCTATGTGAGAGAGAATGAGGGGATGGTGAGAGGACAAGTCATCTGAGATGGAAATTCCTAACTAATATTTTTCTCTGTCCTCAATTTGGCATTTGTAGGTTCCTTCCCCAGTCTATATCTTCCTCCAGATTTCTGAACAATTCAGAATTGTGCTTTTTTCATTGAATCTCTGTAAAGAGGTTTGTTGTAGCTGTTTATGTTGCCATGTTTATGATATCACCTCTCCTTCATTTTTGAGAGAAAACCTCAATAGATATACAATTATTGGTTGGCAGTTGTTTTCTTTCAGCACTTTTGAAATTTTAATCCCAATGCCTTCGTGCCTCCATGGTTTCTACTGAGATATTACCTCTCTATATAATTGGAATTCCCTTTCATGTAATACATTGCTTTTCTCTTGCTGCTTTCATCAATCTCTCCTTGTCCTTTTCATTCAGTCTCAGAGCTGGGCCCACAGTGATGTGACTGCACTAATCAGAGCTATTATTAGTGATTGGGCATGCCCACCCTAGGCCTTGTGGAAAAGGATTTCTAAGTCCCAATTTTTTTCATCAATGAGTCAGGTACTGGATCCCAAAGCAGACTGCCACAGAAGTAGAGGATGGGTGCCAGTAGTCCCCATATAGAGAGAGCAATTTACATTCTTTACCATAATTTGTCAGCCCCTTCCTCCAACTCTTACCTACATGCTGTACAGAGTTCTTCTGGCCTCCAGAGCTTCAAAATATTTCCTTCAGGCAGTTACTAACTGTTTAATAGATGTTTTGGTGGAAGAATTGAGTTCTGGAGCTCCCTACTTCGTCTTCCCTCAGCCCTCCATTATTTATATATTTTAACACAATAAAATATGGTATTAATTTTCCTGCCATAGGCCCTTATGTTACTCTCTGTTTACTAACTTTTGGAACATTATTGTTTATTTTATCATTTTGCATTTTAAGTACCATTATGTGGACTTTAACTGTCATTCTTTTATTCTCCCCCTGTAAAATGTGAAGGACATTTTGACTATCAGAAAGAATTGCAGATAAAGTTTAAAGGTGGTCCAAAATAGCTTTCTGAATGTCAGGCCTAAGAAACATTCTTGTGTTTTTATAATTGCCAAGTGTTATCATATTTTGAGCTACTTTAATTCCTGTAACTATGCCTTATTCATGAGCACTTTCTCAACTGAGTTCATTTAATGCTATAGGTATATATGTCTTACCTTCCTAAGTGGTTCATTGCACTTTAGTCTTTGTGTGCTGCTGTAACAGCACTTTCTCGGACTTGTATCCTCCAGAACTTCCTGCTTTATTTGCAACTTCATTCCTGTGTTTCTGCCCTGCTCATTTTTTTTCTGTCCTCTTTGTCTTAGCTTTGTTCAATTTTATTTTTAGTATTTGTTGTTTTTTTCCCTCTATTTCAAATAATGTATTGACTTAAATAATTGGTAATCTTTATTGTCTGCTCATCTTTTAAAGGAGATCACCAAAAAATAATTCTTAATGTGAAGTTGCAACTCTTCTTTCACATTTCACCCCATCCTGATGGCCCATTTTATACACTTTCAAAAATACCTCTGACTGCCAGCATAACACCATACTTTATCCCTTTTCTCAGCTTTGATTCTCCTAATACTGTTCATAGACCACAGCATTTTTATTTGTTATATATCAGACCAAATTATAGGTCTTGAAAAGTATTTTGAATAAACAGTCTATAAGGAACATCCAGAGAATTGAAAAAAAAGGAAAATATCTGTTGATTCTTCCTCATCTACCAATGTTAGCTTTCTGTTTTTGAGTTGTATTTATGTTGGTATGGGTGGGTCTGTTACCAATTTTTCAGAGTAAGCTATAAGCTAGTATTCTGAATTCACAAAATTACAACACTAAAAACGACTTGCAGGCTATATCCTTTGGATAGCTCCATTTCCACATGTCTACATCATTTTGTAGTTTCATCATCACTTTGAATAATAAACCATTGAAAAGCTCAAATTTTGCAACTTATCCATTCCAAACAGATCACTTTATAATTTAAACACAGTAGAAGTACAGAGAATTTGGATTACAATAAACGTATGTACTAGATTCTTTAAGATATATACTATAGTTTAACTTTAATTATTATAGTTTATCATATTTACTCATTTGTTGCAAGTTAAGATGGCCTACATTGCCAAATTGTAAAAACTGGGCTCCAGAAAAGTTATGTGCTAACCCATGTCAGTGCTTATTATATAAATTTATGTCTCATTTCTTAAGATTTCTTATATAGCATTAAAATATAAATACATTTTTATCGTCTAAGTTTTCATTTTGCATGAGAGGCCAAAAAACTTTATTCATTCAATAAATGTCAGGATGTAGCCTGCTTTTCTGGAGCCATTTAATTTTTATTACTGAGAAAATCATCATATTGTTGTTTAGAACTAGAAGATAATTTGATCATATTCCCTTTGGGGCCTCTTCTGTGGGTTACTGCAAGCATTATGGAAATAAACAACTCATACATACTTATGATTATTTATTAGTAAATCATATTTATGGTGTAGCTAAACCTGTATTAATGTTCCCATGGGTAAGAGCAAATTTCAGATAATTTTCAGAATATTTTAAGATATAAAATGTAAAATATCAAGTTTAAATATACAATGAAATCTTAGGTACTAAATACATTAGTTCTTGCCTATTGCATAGGTGATTAGGAAGTATCCATCAAAACATGATTCATGTAGCACTTTATATTAGAATTGAAGTCTAAAACCTCTTTTAAAAAACAAAGGAAAAAGCTTGTTGTGGTAAATAAAAGTACCCAAAATTGGGTGGATGCTGTCATTTACTAATTGAGGAAACAGTTCAGTTCAAAATATGAGCAAGAGAACATCATGAACATCTTTCAAAAGAGCACAATAATCCTTCAGCTATCTGGTGGCTTATTTTTTGAAGCACAGGGAAAATAATTAATTTTTAAACTTATTTTGCTAGCTACATAATCTAGAAGCAACTTCAGTTTACTCTATATATCATAATCTCTTAATCATGTCTCTTTGGTTTATAGTCCCTTTCTCTTGTCTTAATGGCTTAAAAATGTCTATAACTTCAAGGATCATGTTTTGTTTTATTTCATTATGTTGGCAAATAGTGGTTGCAGAATAAAAGTGTGGTACAATATGAAATAGTTTATCACTGAAGAGTACATGCTACAAAAGGAGATGCAGGTTGAATTTTGCTCTGGCATGTATTTTCTCTGAGACTGCTATTAGGATAAAATAAGGAAGTATGCATATTTTAGTTTCTTAAGCTGTTTAAATAAATAACATGAAATTGTTTAGCATAGAAAATGACTATCTCTTCACCCATCATTTTTTGGCCTGTATAATGTCCAAATCAAGGCAACATTAAGGTGATGCTTTCTATCTGAAGCCTGGCTACCAGCCATCCTTGCCTCCTCTGTCGCATGGCAAGATACCAGATGGTGTCTAATGGTCCTTCCCTTCCTTTCTGGGTTCAGTTGATTTCAGCTTCTTGCTTCATTTTTTTCCCTCACTGTCTCAATTTCATTCTCTTTTAAAGGACTCCATTAATAGTATCAAGAACCATTCTGTCTGTCATGAGATATGCATTTTGCTGGTTTGAAACTATGTACCCCAGAAAAGCTATGCTTTTGTAAATCAATCTTGTAGGTACAGATTTATTGTGGGTGAGATCTTTCGATGTGATCATTTCCATGGAGATATGAACCCAATTGTGGGTGGGACCTTTTGATTAGGTTATTTTCATAGAAATGTGACCCTTCCCATTGAAGGTGGATCCTAATGAGTTTACTGTAGTCTTTAAAGAGTCAATAGAGAGAACAGACATGTAGACTCAGATGTTTGGAGATGCTGGAAAAGCCAACATAAAAAGCAACTGGAATCAGAAGCAGAAAATAATGGAACCTGAGAACAAGGATAAGGAAATGCCCACCACATGCTTTCTGAGCTGATAGGAAAAGGGATTGGATGTGATCAGTCTTTCATGAGTGAAGACATCCTCTTGGTGATGCCTCAATTTGTACATTTTCAGGGCTGTAGAAATGTAAACTTGTAACTTAATAAATCTCCTTTTTAAAAGACAACCCATTTGTGGTATATTGCATACTGGCAGCTTTGGCAAACTGAAACACACATTAACTAAAGCAACCACATCAAAAGATTCCACATACAATAACTTTACACACATAGGAATGGATGAGATTTATAAAAATGTTTTTTGGGGTACATATATTTCTAAATCAACAAAGGGCACAGAAACAAATGCTCAATAAATAATAACTTTTATTTATTTTTTCCCTTGCAAACACTGAGTTTCAATGTTGAGTAAAGATATCTGTAATATCCTGCTTACTGTTAAAATGTTATTTATGGAAGATACTTTAATTAATTTCTAAAGATTGATCTATTATTATTGAATTCATTAAGAAACACAATCACTTTCACTTTATAAATTCTGAGTCATTTCAATATGTACTATATTGATTACATCATACCTAGTATAATGTTTGGCATGCAAAGTAAATGAATATATATACATACATATTTCTGAAATTTCAGTAACATTTTAAAAAATTTAGTAGTTTAGCATATGAATAAGTAAAGTATGATCATTAATCTGACTTTATATATATTTTTATCATAATATGAATAGCTGGATTTAAACCAGTTAAACTGTTTGCATTCCTATTATTAATAACAAAACAAATATACTGCATCTAGCCAAAATATGGAATACCTTTCTCAACGCTCTTATCTCTTGCATTTTAATGATATGTTTATATTATTAATATTGAAAGCCAATATTCAATTTAAAAATAAAAAACTTGAACATAAATTTCAATTGTATGTTTCCTTCATTTATAACCAAAATTGTTAAAGTTAAAGGAAGTTATTTTTATAATTATTCTGCTTGGTATCCATCATAGTGTCTGCTTGGTCATTCATATGTATTCCTGCTTTAAAGACAAGCCTAACACTGATTGCAGCTTTTAATCAAGCAGCTGGGCCACGAACACATACTTTCAGATTCCATATTTTATGTTATTTATTTTTTGCCATTATGGACTAAGGTAGACCACTGAAAGAAATGTATCAGAATTGATATTTTCCTTGTGAGTCTGAACACTTATAAAGAATAATAGATTGGTTTAATACATCAAAGTTTCCAGTTTATTTCTTTCAATTCTCTTTTTACAATATCTACATAAATACTTTTGTCTCACACTCTCTTCAGTTAGAGTTTCTCAACCTTTCCCCCATGGTGTTTTTAAATAAGAAAAGGAAAGCCTTTGGAGATTCCCAATCAAGTCATTAACTCATTTTTTTAATTCAGTGAAAAATTTAAAACTATTTTATAGTGTTATAGTCCTGCACAATAATAGGTTAATTAGAAGTTTGGAGTTCTAATTTGTTCTGTCTTATTATTTTTATTTTGAATACATAGTAACCTAAAATCCGCCTTCTCTGATGTCAGAAAGAAAGCCATACCTGAAAAAGAATAAACCCTCACCCAGTTGTGGAGAAGAAAAGAATTTATTCACAAACTTGCAGGAGTGGGTGTGCAACTGACATATGGTGGCTGGCATGCTGAGTGATCATAAGCAGTGTGATCATAAGCAAAAAGCAGTGGCATTTACCCCCTGAGCCTTGTACACAAGTTCCTCCCCTGTTTCTCTGCTGATTGGATACTCAGCCTGTCCAAGCAGTCTAAGTAGTTCAGATGTCCCACCAAAAGTTCCCACTTTTGATCAGGCTTTACATTGCAGTGACCCTGGCTGTTACTTGTTTTTACCCAGGTAAGGATCTGGCACCAATTCTAGGTTTACATCAGAGGCCCTCTCCTTCTTTTGCTTATCAGACTGTCTGAGCTGTTTTGCTAGCTTTTGTTTAGTTAGTTCCATTTCTCCAATCCTGGCCATTTTGTGTGAAAGATCCACTTAACTTTATTCTTACAAATTCCCCCTCTTTCTTTTTGAACTCTTTTGGCTTTCACATTCTAATTTTTTTCAAACTTGATGAGAGCTTTTTCACACTCTTCATCATAAAGGGTACAAATTGTTTCCCTGTATTGAACAGGCATTTGCTTGGTTAGGGCAGGCTCTATGAGTCTCTTAGCTAGCCCTCAGGCACATGGGATAATGCAATACCCAAGTACTGTGAGTACCCCAGCTATGATGATTAAACAAGTTAATAATATGGACAGTGCCATCCCTTTTCAATTCTCAAACCAGTTTTCTAACCATCCCATTAGGGGGTTATTAATGCCTGAATTTTCTGCCAATTCTTCAGATAAAGCCATTAAACCTTGCAAAACTCTTGTGATAGTTCCACCTGGGACTTTATTATTGGAGATGAATGTACAACAATTACCTCTGATCATAACACAGATGCCGCCCTTTTCAGCTAGCACCATGCCCAAGGCTATCCTGCTTTCCCATGTCATTCAACTGGTAGCATCTAACTGTTTTTAGATGCCCTTCACTGCATCTCTGATGTGGTTGATGAATCTTTGTTGATTATAATATATATTGTTAATCTAATCCACATTTTTATTAATTGTGACCCACCAAAATAGGGATGACTCAAATCCCACAGCTATTTGATTTCTGGCCTTACACTCACCTGGGATTCCCCATGGCACTCCCTTGCTGTCTAAATAGATTCAGTCATCAAAAGAACCATGTGCGCTTAGTGGGCTTTTTTCCTTTCTTTCCCTCGGGATTTGAGCTTCCTCTTCTCTTTCAAATGCCAGGGTAAATGGGATGGCAAATTGAAACAGAGAACAGGACCCTCTCCACTTCTTAGGTAATGCCTGTTGGAGAGTGCCCCTAACAATACTACCAAAGATCTGCTCAGGGTATGGTTAAATTGGAGAAACTGCCAGCATTATCCTCAGTGCCACTTGGATGCATGAGGCTATAGTCCCAAGATCCTGAAGCTCTTCTCCTTGTCTAGGAAGAAAGGCAAAGTAGTTTCCTTGACTGAGTCAGGGAACTGGTATGGCCTTGGTGTTTCCTCTCCTGACTGGAGGGAAAAGAGAGGACAATGCACTACAATTTCCTCCCCGAGTAGTATTCTGAAAAAGGTGTACCATGCATTTGAACTCCTCTTCATGTTTCTCCGATAACCATCAGAAATGACATGACAAGGAAAATGGCTTGGCCTGTGGTGCAAACATAGCAGCTGCTTTTGTTTAGACTTTGTACTATATATTTAATCCATTCTACCCAGGCATTTGTATCTCCATATCCTGTCTCTATCTCCATGGTCTGTTTCAAATCTACTACTTTGATTACTTTGATGACTGTGGGATCATTTTGAATTAGGGAACTAACATCCAGTTGGGCCTCCTTTGGCACTTCTAAAGAGTTAATACCGTCATTGGTGTTAGGGAGAGAACTTGTTTCCTGAACTTCGTAAAGGGTGTTTTTCAATGATATCTGCCCCTATCCCATATGATCTATTGGGGACATGTACTTGTTTGAACCCCAACATCACTGGGTCATATTGATTTTATCTGCTCCCTTTATTGTTATCAGCACAAAATTGCACTGGAGATTCTGACAATCTGGCTGGGCAGTTTGTTTGTTGAAGTTTATTTTAGCCTGAAGATTTGACATATCTGTGAGCCCTGACTTTCAGTTGCATTCCACCCCTGAAATTATATAGTCCACCAAACAAAAGCCCATAAGTGGCAAGACCCATAACCAGGGGTGCTTTGGGGACCCCTCCCTACTAGATCTGAGCATAAATATTTGAGTTCCTCACTCAGTTGCCGTTGATTCACAAAGTCTCTGTGTTCTATTACTTGGCAAGCATCAAATTTTACAGTTTGGGACTCTAAACCTTTGGTTACATTCACCACCAATCTGACAGGGCTCATTACATTCCAAATTTGGAACATTAGAGCTAGTATAATTATTTTCATTTGAAATTGAGCTTTAAATCCCTCATCTGTCTTCCTTGGGTAAGACTGTTCTGGTCAGGGTCACTATTAACTATGTTAGATTAAGGTAGAGTATCCAAATCCCAAATCCAAAACCCCCCTTCTACTTTCCCAACTATTATCTCTTTAACATAATCTTTAAAAGGTCCAAAGTTGGAGTTATTTTCCAGGAACTGGACTATGCTGCTGGGTACTTATTGTCTGGCTCATATACCGGTCCTTTCATTAAGGCATAAGGAGTCCAGCCTTTCTCTCCCAACTGGATGACTGTCTCAGTTAACAACAGAACTTGATAAGGTCCTTCTCAGGCTAGTTGGAGTTTGGGCTTTTTCCACAATTTGATGAGGACCCAAGTGCCCGGTCGATATCTATGGACAGAAAATTCAAGAGGCAGGGTCTAGGCCAGTAAATTACAGTGCCTGAAGGATGAAAGAATAGAGGAAAAAAACAGTATGTAATTCTTCAGGAAGAGGTCTATAGCTTTCCTGGGGAAAGAGGAAATCTCCACCTTTCCTGTGAAAAGAGAAACCAAGGAGCATTTCAGTGGGAGAGATCCCTAATTCTTTTCTCGGAGCAGTTTTAATTCTTAGCAGAGCTATGGGTAAACATCAGTCCAAGGTAATTTGGTTTAGATAAATGCTTCTTTAAGGTCTGATTCATTATTTCCACCCTTCCTGATGATGGCAGATGCCAGGGAGTGTGAAAATCCTGTGCAATATTTAGACTTTGCATGGTATCCTGCAGCATATGGGAGGTAAAATGGCTATCATTGTCAGAATTGATATTTTACACTGACCCATAATGGGGAACGATTCATTTAATATAATCTTGGAAGTTCCCAATGCTACAGCTGATGTTATAGGATATGCCTCCACCCACCCTGTTAGATGGTCTACAAGAACAAAAATATATTGTAGCTGTCCTACTGGAGTGTAATCCACTTGAATGCTCTGAATTGGCCTGAAGACTGGCTCCTTTACCCCTTGTACCTGTATCCTTAGAACTTTTTGGAAAATCATGCACCATGCACATATTTGTTTGGCTATGTTATAGAGGCCCATGCACCCCCAAATATTTCATTTTAAATTGAGCTTTAAATCCCTCATCTGTCTTCCTTGGGTAAGACTCTTCTGGTCACACATGGCCTGTACTCCCCATTGTCATCCTTGATGTAAGACTGCTAATATTTCTGTCATTATTTGCTTATTTAACATCTGTCCACCACCCAGGAGGACCCATCTCCTCTGATCATCTGGACTTGCTCCCAGTTGTTCTAGCTTCTTTACTGCCTTTTCAGAGAATATAGGGCCCTCAAATTCTCTGGGATTGGAGGGCATTAAGACCATTAACTTTGATGGAGGACAAAGGGAAGCTTCCTTAACTTTTTTACCTGCTAACCTGTTGCCCTTTGCCTCAAGGGAGTGGCCTTTCTGGTGCCCATTAATGAGCACCACTGATATTTCCCTTCATAAGAGTTGTTAGTTAGCACTTGTTTTATTAATTCCCCATGGATCAATTCCTTCCCTATGCTATTAATTAATCCCCTTTCTTCCCAATTTTTTCCAAAGATGTGGATTACCCCATAGGTGTACTAGAAGTCAGTATAGACAGTATCATCTTTTCCTTCTAATATTTTGGGGGCTTGATTTAACACATATAATTCAGAAGTTTGAGCTGACCAATTATTGGGCAATATACTAGCCTCTCTTACTTCATAAGTTAGCTCACCCAAAATTGCATCATGCCTCTTTTCCTCCAGCTCCTTAGAGGACCCATATATGAACAATTATTCCCCTGAGCATAAGGGGAGATCCCCTAGACCAGGAGACCTCAGGTTTTATACTCAAATGAGTCCAAACAGTTATGTTCAAGATCTTCCATTTGGTCAGGCCCTTTCCTAAGAAAGAAGGCCAGGTTTAAACTATTATCTGTGGTTAAAACCAGGTCATCCTTTTCCATTAAGATCACCTCATACTTCAGGATTCAGAAATCAGTTAGGGACCTCTCTGCTCTTTTTATAAAATAGTCCTTACATGATGAGGAATGCTGACCACTAATGCCTTCCAAAGGTCAGTTTCATACTTTCTTCTACTAGAAGAGTTGTTACTGCAAAAGCTTTAATATACCCTGACCACACTCTGGAGGCAGAACCCAAAATTTTAGAAAGGAAGGCTATAGGTCTCCTTTGGCTTCCCCAGATTTGGGTTAGTATCGCTAAGGCTATTCCTTTATCTATTGTAACATATATATGGAAAGGCTTCTCCAGGGAGTGGGGAGCCAGGACAGGAGCCTGTACCAGTACCCATTTGAGCCATTCTAAGACTCCTACTTCCTCCTTTCTCCATTCTAATTTGTCAGGCTCTTCCTCCAACCATCTTTGGTACAGTTCTTTAGTGTGAGAGATCTGAGAATCTATCCACAACATACAATACCCACTAATCCTAAGAAATTCCTTATTTCCTTCTTTGTCCAGGGAAGAGGCAATCAAATTATGGCCTGGATTCTTTCTGGACTTATTTCCCTTCTTCCTTGACTTATGAGATGGCCTAAGTATTTAACTTCCTTTTCCACAAACTATAGTTTACTTTTTGATATCCTTAGCTTTTGGTCTTCTAGGAAGTTCAGCAGGTCATTTGTAGCCTGGGCAACCACCTGTTTTTCTTTACCTGATATTATTAGATCACTTATATACTATGAAAGGGTAATTTTCAGATGGGATTAAAAAATTTTCCAACACTTTCTCTAGTTCCTGCCCAAAGAGATTCATAGATTCTGTTAATTTCTGGAGTAGGACCATCCACATATATTGCTGCCTCCTTCCAGTAAAGGGATTTTCCCATTCAAAATTGAACAAGCCTCTGTTCTTTGGATCAAGAGAGCAGGCCCAAAAGGCATCCTTCAGGTCTGCTACAGTGAACCATTTATGATGGTAGGGGCTTTTACTTAGGAAATTATAAATGTTAGGGACCACATGGTGTCTAACTTGAACAATTTGGTGATGGCCCTCAGGTCCAGTACCATCATCCAATTACCCTTTGCTTTCTGGATGGATAGAGGGAGTATTGAAAGGAGACATACAGATTTCCAAGAGCCCATCTCAAAGGAGGCCTTCAATGATGGCTTAAGTCCCTGTCTCCCCTTCAGTGGAATGGAATATTGTCTTTGACAAAATATCTTCCCTTCCTACTCCATTTGATTTTGATAGGGAGGACCTAAAAACCCCACCCTCACCCCATTTCCTTCCCTCACCCATACTTTTTCTTGGATGTCACTTTCAACCTCTTTGGTAAGCAAGGTTAAGACAAGTTCAATCTGGCCATCCCCTACTTCCTGGTCCAGTCCCATGGGTAATATCAGGCTCCTTCTCAATAAGTTATTCCCAGCCTTGTAGATGTATGGCAGAGTGCTTGTAATTTGCTTATCTTACCAACAAATGTTAGTTTATTTGAAAATGGGGGCATTAAATCCTTCCACTTTTACCCCTGAAATTGTGCGGGAGCTATCAGAGAACTCAATCCCCTTCAGGATGTGGTTCACAGAAGAACAAGGTGTCCCACTGTCTAACAAAAATGTAATTTCTTTCTGATATGGGTCCACTTTCAGGTTTACTTAGGGTTCCAGGTGGGCTTTTGAGACAAGGAGCCTCAAAATTCATCAGAGGGATCACCCAGACTTCTCTCTTCTATCTCAGGCAGTCCTTTTTAAATGACCAGATTTCCCTCAGTGATAGCACCCTGTGGAGTCCAGTGCCCTCAACACTCCTTTATCCCCTCTGGCCCAGACTGTCTTTCTATCTGGCCTCTGCCTGTTTCCTCCACACTGTATCTCTAATCTCTTCTTGACCATGTGGTCGACTGTTCTCATCATGACCTTAGTTTGTTGCTTTTGCTTTTCCACTTCCCTTCTCACAAACACCTTCTGAGACCCTCTCAATAACTGTTCTAGTGCCTTCTCCATCCACCCTTCTAGTTTCTGGATCTTTTCTGAATGTCAGGCTAAGACCCCTTTACATAACTAACCTTTAGCATTCCTTGGGCCACAGGAACATCAGGGTCCACACCTGAGTGTTTCCTCATCTGGTCCCTCAACCTTTGCAGGTAAGCAGGAGGCTCATCCTTTTCTTGAGTCATTTCAAAGGCTTCATTTAAGTTCTTAGATTTGGGTACAGCCAATTTTATCCCCTGTATAATGAGGTCTCTAAGAGTCCTCATTTGTGCCTGTTTTCCTGATTGTTATTTTCCCAGTTGGGATCTACATTGGGGAATTTTTTCTCCTCTGCCATTACCCCTTACCCAGGTGGGTGCTGTCTCTCCCATTCTTTCATAGCCACCCTCACCATTCTCTTTTCTTCCCTCATAAAGAGGATATTTAGGATAGACATAAGTTCAGATCAGGTATATAAACTGTGGCCTAGAAATTGATCCAATTATTTGGCTAGCCTTACTAGATTCCACTTATGATTTAATTTCTTTCTTAATGTTCGTTACTTCTGTACTCATAAATGGGGCATTTACATAACAGATTTCCCCTGGTCCAACAGGTATTTCTCTCAGAGTTTATATAGATTCAGTGGGTCTGTGCTCTCTAACCCCTTTTTTCCTCAGGAGCTTCTGGAATGGGAAATTCTGTGTACCTTTCTTACACTGTTCCAACTCCTTCTTTAATTTTTGGGGGGTTGTAACAAGTGAAGCAGTGGCGCCAGTTGGCCCTCTGTTTCCCTGGGAGTACATGGGTTGATTCCACTGGGCCTTCATGGTCCAACATTCCCTGCCCTGTGAAGGGGAGGGAGAAGCATAGTATGCAGGAAGGCTCAATAAAGAATCCCAGGCTTTAGTTTCTAAAGATTTAGTCTCTGGTTCTTGGGTTTTAATCTCAAAGGATAAAGTGTAGCTTCTCTCTCCTTTAGCCAAAGATAGTATACTCAGACTTCTCTTTGGAATGGGCTTTTTTTCCCCCCATTAACATAAAGTGTGATAAAGCCAGCACAGAGCCAACCCTCATCTGTCCTATATTTTCACCAAAGTACATTGGGTGTCAAAACACTTTCCTTAGTCCAAGTGACAACAGTATTTAGTCATTTTCTTTATGTCCTTTCCCTAGTCCTGTCACTATAGGTCCAGTGTTTTTAATACTCTCCCTAACAGATTATCAAGGGAAATGTACCTGGGGACTCTATAGGTACCACATTTCCTTTATTCCTGGCCAGTCAACTGCCTCAATTGCCCATTCTGGGTCTTGCCTGGGTTTCCTTCTCTCAGCACCATTTCACTTCATCTGTCTCTGGTCCTTTCCCTTACAGGAGAAGGGAACTATGGTTTGGGACTCTGCAGTCACTTCACACAGTATTTTGTAGGTCTCAGATACACACATTCAATCTCAGGCTCATCAGAATTTCCCCCAACCACCAAAGTAATATTTAATAATCCTCTTTCTTACCTTGGCCCATGCACATAGTTGCCTGGTCACCATGAGACTGATTTTCCCTTTTGTATTCCTCCTCTACAACTGGCAGATATAAGCATTGGGTCTTGGATCCTTCTGGCTGTTGGAAGTGGGCCCCCAACAGTGGAGTCCAAAACCAATAAATCAGTAGGATGCATCTCCACTTCATCCTCCCTGAGGGTCTTCCACCGAAGCCTCAGTTCCTGGACAAGTGCCCAGGGTTGGAAAGAAAGCTATAACTGAAAGAGAATAAATACCCATCCAATTATGGAGAAGAAAATAATTTATTCATGATCTTGCAAGTGTGGGCACACACTGAACTGTGGTGGCTGGTGTGCTGAGCAACAGAAAGCAGCAACATATTCCCTGAGCCTGCAGATCCCTCCACCCTTGTTTCTCTGCTGATTGCATATGCCACAGGTTGCAGCCTATCTAAGCAGTCTAACTAGTTCAAATCCACAGTTACCCTGGGGTAAGTATCAACAGAGTCATAAACACTGTGCCCTGGGGTTTGGGGCATCTGGGAGGTTTATGAATACAACTAGCATTTTGTGTATAAACTCTGATCGTGTAATTAAATTTTTGGTCACCTCAATACCCAAGGGACCTAGGACTCCCAATTAATATGGACGCATTGGCCAGAGTCACAGGCAATTAACTTTGTTTCCCCCAATTTCTAATGCTGGTGGCACAGTTGTAATCAAGTTCTTTTCATTACCTCCTCATGGCTGTAGAATTACTGATCTTTTTACCTGAATTTGCAGAACCTGAGTGGGTCCCACCTTTACCAGAAGCAGTTTTCTTGGGGCCATGAACTGAGGTTTGCAAGGGCCCAATAAAACAAGAATATCCCCTGCTGCCAAGATTTCTTATCATCTTTTAATTGCTCCTTTAAATGCCAATCCATCTTTTCAATTGACTCTGCTGCTGTGGGGTTGTAAGGCAAATGAAATGTCCACAAGATGTCATGTTCAGTAGCCTATGCTTAGGTTGCTTAATGGAAGAGGGGTCCCCCTAACACTGTGAACATGTGTGGGGAACCTGAAGAATGCTCCTGGGGCTTTTATAAGTGATGTAGCTTTTGGTTAGCTTTCCCTCATGAGAAGGTCAGCAACACTCCAGTGGCTATTTCTGTGGCTGTAAAAGCATATATTGCACCTCAAGACAAGGAAAGTGGTCTCATAATTTACTTGCCACCTGGTGACTGGAACCAATTTATCACAATTCCAGTGACTGAGTTGAAGAAGAAGCATCACTGGGTGTCACAGAAAACAGGAGGTTCAGCCATCCACGACTTTTCAGTTTGTTGGGTGATGTGCAGCTGGAATTGCTTTACCAGTCTCCACAGAGTTTGGTAATCATGGTGTCTTTTCCTGTGCAGCCTCATGTGATGTTGGCTTTAGAATATGAATTTTTGATAAAGCATCTGCTTTAATATTGCCAAGTAAAAAATCAGCACTGTGAGCAGAGGTATAAAACATGGTTACTTTTTGCTTGTGACAGATAGTCTAGGTATCTTCCCATATTTCTTTTCTTTATAAGGGGCGGCAGACAATAGTGCATTGCTCTGGCTTCCACACTGCCAGACCATGGTACCTTGCCCAATTATCAGCACAAACAGATAATGCATCTCCTCATTCATGAACACTAACCATCCATACAGCCCTTAATTCAGCCCATTGGCTTATTTGCATAATTGCAATTTCTCACCATATAATGTCTGTACAAGGTTGCATGACTACTGTCATCCTTGTGGCAGGCTGACCATGTGTTGATCCAGTATTCTAGGCAGATTTATGTATACTGCCACATCCATCCATGATGGACACAGAGATAGCCACATCAGAAGGATCAGCAGGGAAGGGCAAGTATTGTCTTCCACATAGGAAACTGGTCTCAGGATGTCATGCATTTCTGTACTTAAGGGACTGTTCTTGAAATTGCTGCATTGTAAGAGATAAGTACATACCCACCCCTGTATGGGGATGACTGTACTTAATTTCACAGAGCATTTCTGAGTTAGTCCTTCAACTTGCAATAAGGTGTTACAGGCAACACACACTTATTTTTCTAAGGGATTGTACCACATTTTGGTTCCTTTCCAGAATTGAAACCAAAAGTTTAAGGGAACTCACTTTGCTGGTTGCCTTTGCCAAAAGTCCCAACCAAGGCCAATATTATAAATGGTCATAATTAATTCACAAGTTAAATCTGTGTCCAATACCCATAAAGCCTGAGCCAGTGTAATGGCCCATCCAACTTTTTCAAAAGCAGCCTGCTTGGAGGTATCCCATTCCCAGGGATAGCATTTTCTAATGTAAACAGATTTTAACATTTGGTCTGAGTGAGGTATGAAAGATTTCCAATACTGCAGCAATCCTAGGAAAGCTATAAGTTATTTTGGCATATACAACATAGGAAAACATTGTACCTTATCAATCACTGCAAAGGGAATAATTTTTGCCTTTCCCAACCATATAATACTCAAGAATTTGACAGGGCAGCAAACGCATTGCAGTCCACCATGATCAATTGCCCATCCCAGTTGTTAAGATGAAATAGCAATGAATTTAAGGCTTTTCTTTTAGTTCTGGAAAAGAGCTACTGGTTAACATGACATCATCAATATAATGAAATAGAGTTAAATTCTTCCATTTAACCAAATCCTTTACTACCAGTCTATGGCAGATTGTCACGCTATATGAATAGCCTCATGGGAGCATGAAAATCCCTTTTTCTCCCTCCCAGGGGAGGGCAGAAACAGGTTGACTGGCCCCATGTAAAGGAAAACTAAAGAACTGAATGTTAATCCTTGTAGGAAAGAGACATCGTTTGGAAATGTGGCATACAAAGGTGGCATCACTCTACACTTTGACTACCAATCTTCTTCTTTCCTTATTTTTTCATCATCAGAAAAAGAATCAATGGGATCCCATCTAAGGGAAGTCAGCTTATGCCCTCTGACTATCACCAGCATGATAAATTTCCAAACTCTTATCTACAAGGCATGGCTTCTCATTCAATGCAGCTTTCAAATCTGTTGATTTCTCTGTCTTTCTGAAACAGCTCACTGCAATAGCCCCTGTGGACTTGTGGATTTCTTTGTCTTCCTCAAGACAGTCTTCCATAGCTGGCCACACTTCACACAATGACTAACTTAACTGTAGCACTGTCAGAGAAGTGAGTAAGCCCTTCCTGCACCAAGGAAGCATGGTGCCCTGAATTATTCCAGAGTCCTATTCCCCAGACTCATACTCTCTAGAGTTGGCAACTCTTTGTTACCCTGGCTGGCTCACCAATGGTTTCAGCCCAGCACAACCCCAAGACCAAAGAACACCCTAGACAGAAAATAACCTGATAGCTTAATTATGGACTAGCTAAAGGAGGAAAATCTTCCAATGGTAGCTGGTGTGGACAATAAAGTTCTCATTCCATATCAGAAATCAAAAAGGAAAGAGGTGTGTCAAGAAGGTAGCTTATAAAGTTCATCAGTCTCATGAGATTTGGTTACAACAGGGTTTCAGTGGATTCTTGTGAGATTTGATTACTAATCATGATCCAGTGGCAGAGTTTTACATTCTTTGATGTTTAACATCTGTTCGCAGTCATGTAGGAAGCTATGTGGGTTGCTCTCAAAATTGAGAAGGATATGGGTCCTGAACCCTTTGTCCTTATACAAGGAAAGTATTTTTATTTTATTCTCTCTTTCATTTTTTTCCTGCCTTTTTACTCTTAGAAATTGTCTGATGTCTAGATGCAAAGATTTTTGTTCACTTTTGCAAAATACTTAATTTTCTCTGCGGCTACTTTAATATAAATTAGTACCTTAATTTTTATTTCACTGAATCCTCAATCAATACTACATAAGCAAGCATAACACATTCAACAAAAAATGATTTCTTAGTTTTTTTCTTCAGAATAACTCTCACCAATCTTACCAAAGTTCTGAGGTTAGAGAAAAATATATCAATTGTCAGGAAATTAAAATTTCAAAAGCAATAAAATGAGCAACTATTTAACCATTAATGGACAGTATAATATTATGCATTTAAGCAAGATATTTGAATGAAACAGGAACTACCAGGCAAATTTTAATTCATAGTATACCTTCACAATAAGCATCTTGG
Organism: Myrmecophaga tridactyla; assembly: GCA_004026745.1. Taxonomy (NCBI): domain Eukaryota; kingdom Metazoa; phylum Chordata; class Mammalia; order Pilosa; family Myrmecophagidae; genus Myrmecophaga; species Myrmecophaga tridactyla. The sequence goes on along the minus strand of PVIY010023945.1, from coordinate 4,672 downwards.
TTAATTATGATCAGCAAAATTCAGAAAACCTAATGCAACTGAAACGTTTTTAGAGAGATTTTCTCATAAAATATTATATGCACAAGACTGGTGCTGTGAGGGCCAATTTAATTCATATATTCTTATTTTTAATTGTTTAAAAATTAAATCATGCTAATGTAGTTTGTCCTTCAATTATTATTATAATCTTCTTAGATAAATATTTATATCTTCATTATACAAGTTAGTAGATTTTAGAAAATCCTTTTACAAAATTGCTGAAAGATCTTGATTTCTGTTCTTCTATTTCAATATTTTGTCCATTGATACACTATGTTATATGTTAGGATAAGAGAAGAAATTTTCTTTTAGCTGTTCATTTTGCAGATTTGTGATTGAATATGAAAAACGCTAACAATTCTTTGGCAAAATAACTACTTGACCTGATCATTTTGGAAATGGCATGAATTGAACAAATGAGCATAAATATTTGGACAGACATCTTGTGTGGTTCAGGAACAGTTGGTCTCTGCATTTCCTTACAATTGTCATTCCAATATTAGATCAACTGATCTTTAGTTATTGGAACAAAGAGTGAAAAAGTGTCCCCTGAGAATCACATATAGAAAACTATTTCTTGGTGTAATTTATACCTGTTACAATAAAAACAGACATGTATGGCTTTAGCATAATTGTGAATATGTTATAGTAACCCCCAATGGCATAACACCAATAATTGACATCTACAGTCTTGAAAAGTGTTACCTTGATAATCCTATATAGAACTATTTCCAGAAGTGAATGATGCATGTAGCAATTAAAACACACTTGGATGTGCTGTTGATATCCAAGCCCCTGGGTACTGCTAAAAGGGGAAAAAAGGAAAAAAAACATAAGCTTTTTCAGAGTTAGTTCCCTGACCCACAGGCTCACCATCAAGAGCCAGAGCAGGTACTTTACTCTATGTACCTATTTTCTTGGGGCATAGAACTTTCCCAGTATTCTGAATTCAGCCAATTTCAAAAAGCCTTTCTTTTCTTATCAGTCCTGCCTCTTCTGTGCCAGGGAGAGACTTCCAGGTTTCTTTTGTTTCTTTTGTATTTTTATCTGTGTTCAGAAATTGCATCCTGCAGTCCGAATTTGTTAATCAAATCCACAGCTGGAGATTGGATGAGCTCTCCATCCCTTGCTCCTAGCAGAGATTGCTTATTTTTTCCAGTGGGGAAAGACTTTGAAACAACCTGTCATGCCTGTGGGGGAGTGGTACCAACCTTGACAGCATAAGAGACTTTATTTGCAGTTCTGTGCTATGATCTTAGCACTTCCACCCATTCTAGGCAGGGGTAAAATGTGTATCTGGTCACTGAAGACCCCAAATAGTTGTTCCAGACAGCTCCTGGCTATTTATTATCTTTCCTAAAGGAAGAACTAAATCCCACATTTGCCTACACCACAATCTTGTCTCACACTGTCAATTTCTGGGACTCCTCACACTCTTTATTGTGAGTTTAAATTTCTCTGACATCGAGTTTGAGAGATAAATAGGAGGAAGTGTAAAGTAAATCTTTCTTTTATCATTAAGCTCAGTAGAAGACAAACATTCTACAAAGAATTATTTTGGAACATATAGTTGAGGCCTAACTATTTAACATCATATTTGATGAAAAATAGTAAGAATGATAGTAGTGTTAGGTTAGGTTTGAGGGTATAAAAAAAAGACCCTTTAAAATGGTGATTATCAAAAAAAAAAAAACAGGAAACTACAGTGCAGGAGAGGATGTGGAGAAACAGGTACATATTCACTTTTGGAGAAAATGTAGCATGGTGTAACCACTCTGGAAGGCAGTTTGGTAGTTCTTCAGGGAGCTGAGCATAGAATTTCCATATGATGCAGCAATGCCATTAGAAGTTATATACTTAGAGGAACTGAAAGCAGGGACAAAAATAGACATGCACTTTGATGTTTATGGCACCATTATCCATTATTGTCATGAGGTGTAAACAGCCCAAATGTCCATCAATGGGCAAGTGGATGAACAAACTGGTATATTTATATCCATAATAGAATATTATGCAGCTGTAAGAGGGAATAGAATCATGATGCATGCAACCAAGTGGATGAACCTTGAGGTCACTATGTTGAGTGAAATAACCAGAAACAAAAGGACAAATATTCTATGGTCTCCCTAATATCAATTAAATATAGTGAGCAAACTCAGAGATTTAAAGTTGAGAACACAGGTACCAGGAGATAAAAAGAGTGTAGAGATTGGGCATTTGATCCTGAAGGAGTACAGAATGTTCAACAGGATTAATTGTAAAGATTCAGAAATGGATAGCACAACACTGTGTGATAGTGGCAAAATATTTCAAGTTTGATGAACAAACCTGAGTGTGAGTATGGTTGTAAGAGAAATACAACAGGTATGTATGACATGAGAAGAAAATATAGTGGATAAAAACTGGGACTTTATAACTTAGTGAAACCTAGAATGGACAATGATAGCCATTAAATGTAGAAATATAAGAAAGTTTCTACAAGAGGGAGAAGAAAGGAATGTCAAAAGTGCAAGGTATTGAAAATGCGATGGATATGGAAAAATATAATCAATGCAAACTAGGGTCTGGAGTTAACAATAAAATTGTAATAGTTTTTCATTAATTATAACAAATCATTATATCAAAACTAAATGTCAGTAAGAGGGGGATATAATGAAGGAAACAGTATTCTTGTTGTCGTTTCTCCATTTTATTTTGTAATTATTTTATTTTTACCTCTTATTGCTTTGGGAAAGAAAGGAAAATGTTTTCATATAGATTGTGGTAGTGATGCATAACTACATGACTACACCAGAATGTACACTTAAGGTGGATTTTAATGTACTGGATAAAATCCTTTTGAAAAAAACTAGAAAGATTCAAGTGCTAGAGAAGATGTAGAGAGAAAGATATGCCTATTCACTGTTGGTGGGAAGGTAGAATGGTGCAGTCCCTTGGGATGACAATGTGGTGATTACACAGGAGGCTAAGTTAGGTTTGCCATATGATTCTGCAGTCCCATTATTAGGTATATTCTTGGAGGAACTTAAAGCAGGAACATGAATAGACATTTGCCCACTGGTATTTATGGTGGCATTATTCACAGTTTTCAATGGATGGAGGAGGCAAAAGCATAGATCAACTGATGAATGGCAGTGTTAACTGTGGTGTATACACACAACAGAATATTTAGTTCTTGCAAGAAGGAATGAAGTCACAAGGCATGCAACTAGGTTAGTGAACATGGTGGATGTTATGATGATTGGGGCAAGCTATAAGAGGAGCAAGAAATATATGGTTTCACTAATGTGAACTAAATATAATGGTCAAACTTAGAAAATGAAACCAAGAGCATGGGTTGCCAGGGGATGGAAGGTTGGCAGATTTGGGGCAATGAATGTTTAAGGCATACAAATTTTTCAATAAGGCACACTGTAAATGTTCCTAGATTGTGAGTTCTCATAGCAGTCACATCTATTCTTAGGTTTTAACTTTTATTTCTAAATTCTAAGATGCTATGCTCTTTGTGTATGTCCTGGTACTTTCCTGGAAGCTTGGGTATCTTCATAACTCCTGAGACTCAGAGTTGAAGTTTTACAGCTCAGAGTCAGCATTATTCACACATCAGTTGTTAAAGTAGCTGAAAAGGAGATCAGACTTCAGTTAGAGATTTGAATGAAACAGACCTGGTTAAGAGGAGGGAAAATCAGAATACAAGGTAAATGATGATATTGTCTCTATGTAAAACCTCAACTTCTTTGTTACACCTAAGGAGATGTTTGCCTGGTCCAAAATTTAAATTTTCTGCAGCACACTATCTAATTTAACTTGTCTGGTCAGTTTATTTAAACATTATTATTATTACATGGAACCTAGAATAAGGAATGATATCTTGTTAGTCTGTACAGGTTAATGTTGCACCCCGATACATTTCAGAATATTTTGGGCAGAAAATTTTAAAAACTATATGCAAAGTCCCCTTGAAGAACTAGGAAAAAATGTTGAACTATTAAACCTCCCCACCTAGTGGATTCTTAATATTTTCTCAAGCATTAGGAACTTGCAAATAAATAGGCCAAGTCCTCAACCTTGAGGTTTTCTCTTATGAAACTTATTTCTGAAATAGTAAATCTAAGCCTACTTATAATAATGCATAAGGGTTAGCCCCAGAAAGCCTCTTTAGTTGCTCATATGTGTCCTCTCTCTCTGTAAGTTAACTCTGCAAATAAACTCACTACACTTACCCCTACATGAGACATGACTTCCGAGGATGTAAGTCTCACTGGCAACATAGTACATGACACCTAGTGATGAGCCTGATCCTGGCATCATGGGGTTAAGAATGCCTTCTTGACCAAAAGGATGAAAATAAGTGAAACCAAGTGTCAGTGGCTAAGGCATTTCAAGAAGAGTTGAGAGGTCATCCTTGAGGTTGTTCTCATGCAAGCTTCAGCCAGATATTGCAAATTGCTACAATATGCCAAGTCCCAACCAATGGTATTACTGAAAACACTAGAGACAACCCTGGGTTCTAAGATTCTATATAAATGTCTTATCTTTGTAAATTTATTTTTTCAAAAATGTAAAGTCTCCAGATTTTTTCTATGCCATATGTATCCTGAAACTCAGGTATGGTGACCCCATGAATATCAAA
>PVIY010023944.1:0-33136 GCA_004026745.1 Myrmecophaga tridactyla | reverse complement strand
GGAGAAGGGGAGGGCAGTGAGTTTGAGTTTGCTTGTTGTGTTGGCTGAGAGAGGCCTATGTGGCAAATTTTATGTTGCCTTATCTCTTACACTCTTTAGCACAAACATCTGTATGAAGTGCTGATGTTGTAACAAACATTACCCTGTAGTCTTGTACTTTCCTAATGAATCTTTTTGTTACAAGGGGTTATTTGCTCTTCACAACAGACAAAGTTGTATATGTGCAGAAACGGATGGCATTAAAGTTGTTAGGGAAACAGTCTAATGTGTTTTCTTAGAATAAACTATTGATTATTAACCTTTAAAATGAAAAACTTCATACTTTAGTAAAATATAGATTTGTTAGTTTGAATGTTGAGCACATAAAGATATTTTGATAGTATGACTTGCAGATTTGTCTGATTTTAATAATCGAAAATGAGTAGTAACTTATTTTCCTTTTTAAAGAGATTTCTATGATCAATACTCCTCTTATAACAGCTTGTCAATGACCGTTTTTACTTTTAGGCACTAGTGTGCTAACACATGATTGAAATACATGGTGATCCATCTGCGAGAGAATGATGCAACTTCCTAAGTCTCTTAACTCTCAAAGAAGAAAACTGGGACAAATTAAATAAATGTGTTGACTCTCACAAGATTGGCTGGCATGTCATCAGCCCCTACATTTACTTAGCATAAATGACACACTGGATCACTACTTGTGACTGAAAATCTGCATCGGATAGAATAGTGGTTCTCTTGATGCAGGGGCCCAATTTAGTATACACTATTTGGGTTAATATTCAGAAAGACCAGGAAGATTGTCCCTTAGCCAGAAGGCTGAATGAAATTGGGACACTCCTGAGCACACAGATTTTCTGGATCAAACTAAAATGTAACAGCCTTTTTTTTTTTAATTACTATAAACAATGAACTGACATGCCAACGTTCTTGGACATACAATCACTCTTGACATACAAACATTCTTGACATGGTTACAATCAGTGGCTCACAATATCATCACATAGTTGTGTATTCATTACTATGATCATGTTTTTTGAACATTTGCATCATTCCAGAAAAAGAAAGAAGAAAGAAAAAACTCATACATGCCATATCCCTTACCACTCCCTTTCATTGACCACTAGTATTTCAATCTACTCAATTAATTTTAACCTTTTTTCTCCCCATTATTTGTTTATTTTTTAATCCATATTTTTTACTCATCGGTCCATATTGTAGATAAAAGGAACATCAGACACAAGGTTTTCACAATCACATAGTCACATTGCGAAAGCTATAGCATTATATAATCATCTTCAAGAAACATGACTACTGGAACACAGCTCTACAGTTTCAGGCACTTCCCTCAAGCCACTTTAATACACCATAAACTCTAAAGGTGATATCTATATAATGCATAAGAATAACCTCCAGGATAACCTCTTGACTCTGTTTGAAATCTCTCAGCCATTGACTTTATTTTGTCTCGTTTCTCTCTTCCCCCTTTTGGTCTAGAAGGCTTTCTCAATCCCTTGATGCTGAATCCCACCTCATTCTAGGATTTCTGTCCCACGTTGGCCTGGGAGGTTTACTCCCCTGGGAGTCATTTCCCTTGTGGAGATGGGGAGGGTGGTGAGTTTGCTTGTTGTGTTGGCTGAGAGAGAGAGACCACATCTGAGCAACAAATGAGGTTCTCTGGGGGTGACTCTTAGGCCTAATTTTAAGTAGACTTTTCCCCATCCTTTGTGGGGATAAGTTTCATAGGAACAAACCCCAAGATTGAGGGCTTGGCCTATTGATTTGGTTGTTCCCACTGCTTGCAAGAATATCAGGAATTCTCCAAATGGGGAAGTTGAATTTCCCCCCTTTCTCGCCATCCCCCAAGGGGACTTTGCAAATACTTATTTATTCACTAATAGCATTTTTGGACACAAAATAGAAAATTAATATAGTGTGAAGAGGACAAATTACTGATCAATGTGGGAACAAGTGATATATTTGTCATAAATGGAAGATATAGTGTGCCTTTTAATTGTTTTAAATGTTTTTCGGTTGTGAGAAGAAATCAAAACATTGATTTATCCAGAGACTTACTGAGCACTTGCCATGTGCTGGACACTCTTCTGTACTGGAGATTCCGCTGTGAACTAAAGAGCCCCAAATCCTTTTGTTCATTGAGTCTACATTCTAGTTGGTGAATGTAAGCAATAAGTGTATGAGTAAGATATAGAATGCCAGGTAATTTAAAGTGCTTTGAAGAAAAATAAAGCATGGAAAGGAGATATGGGGACTGCCAAGGTAGGGAACAGGAGATCATATATCATGATACGTCTGTATAGTGAAATACTGTATAGCAAATATGAAAATAAGTCCTTCCTATACTTACACTTACATACAATATTCTCCAAGACATAAGACATGATAAAAGCAAGGTGCTGAATGGTGTGCAGGGTATTCTACTATTTATATGTGTCATGTTTGTGAGCTATTTGTTGACTGTGCTGAGGAAGGCCAAATTTCTCTTTTGAATGAGTAATGGATTGTAGTGATAACGATTATAAACATTTAGTAACTGTTTTCACCATTCTAATTAAATGGAGGCTATCCGGTTTGAGTAAGTGCTTTCTTATTAGCTATATGCTTCCATATATGCAAATATGTTTTGGAAAGTTGTATGGAAAGATAAGTAATATATTACTTTAAATGTTTTATTTTAAAATGTTTTTTATTGTGAAATATAACATATATACAAAGAAAAAAGAAAAAGTGATAATTTTCAAAGTACATTTTAACAAATAGTTACAGAATAGATTTCAGAGCTTTTGTGTTACCATTCCATTATTTCAGGTTTTTCCTTCTGGCTGCTCTAAAAACTGGAGGCTAAAAGAAATATCCGAATAGTGATATAATAGTCATACACATTTGTCAAATCCCATTTTCTTTGTTATAACTCCATCTTATCCTTTGATCCTTCTCCCAATCTATAGGCTCTTTAGGCAGTGCCCATTCTGATTTTTTCATGTTATGAAGGGTTGTCAACACTAAAAGATAGGGGGATATAACTAACTGACTTGGAGAGGCTGGTCCCTTTAGGTCTCAGGAGTTATCTGGCCTATGAACCTTCTGGAAATTATAGGTTTCAGGAGAACAAATTTAGTGCATGTAACTTTTATAGAGTGTCAGTTTGAACCCTCAGTGTTCTTAAGAGTTAACAGGAGTGATGTTGGTTGCAAACCTTGGCAATTAGCACTGTCTACCTGAAGCTTGCATAAGTGGCCTCCACAATAGCCTCTTGACTCTGTTTGAATGAGCTCTCTTAGCCACTGATGCCTTATTTTATTACACTTCTTTCCCCTCTTTTGGTCAGGAAGTCGTTTGTCAATCCTACACTGCCAGCACCAGATTCTTCCCCAGGAGTCGTGCCCCATGTTATCTGGGGGACTTTCATGTGTGAATGTCATGTCCCACGTAGGACAGAGTAATGCTTTTCCTTGAACAGTTGGGCTTAGGGAGAGAAAGGCCACATCTGAGCAACAAAAGAGATTTCCTGGAAGTGTCCCTTAGGCCTTGTTATGGGAAGTCTGCTTCTTCACTACAGAAATAAATTTCATTAAGGGCAAGACTCAAAATCAAAGGCTGCCTGGGTGAATAGCTTTTATTCTGGAATTCAGTTTGATAAGTGTGTTGGTTTGAAAGGATTATGCACCCTAGAAAAGCCATGTTTTAATCCTCATCCATTTGTGCATCCCTGTTCAGCACTTTAGGTTGGAAACTTGTTTAGATTATCTCCACAGAGATGATGTGACTCACCCAATTGTGGGTATTAACCTTTGATTAGAGGGAGATGTGGCTCCACCCATTCCAGGTGGGCCTTGATTAGGTTACTGGAATCCTTTAAAACAGGAAACATTTTAGAAAAAGCTTTAGAACCACAAGAGCCCACACAGCTGGAGACCTTTGGGGATGAAAAAGGAATACACCCCCAGGGAGCTTCATGAAACCAGAAGCCAGGAGAGAAAGCTAGCAGACATCGCCATGTTCACCATGTGCCTTTTCAGCTGAGAGAAAAACACTGGACTTCATTGGCCTTCTTGAGCCAAGAGATCTTTCTCTGGATGCCTTAGATTGGACATTTCAATAGCCTTGCTTTTAATTTGGACATTTTCACAGCTTTAGAACTGTAAACTTGCAACTTAGTAAATTCCCCCTTTAAAAAGCCATTTCTGGGCGGGCAGCAGTGGCTCAGTGGCAGAGTTCTCACCTGCCATGCTGGAGACCTGGGTTTGATTCCCGGTACCTGCCCATGCGAAAAAAAAAAAAAAAAAAAAAAAAGGCCGTTCTCTTTCTGGTTTATCACATTTTGTCAGCTTGCAAATTAGAACAGTAAGACAGATAGGAATTTGGGGAAGATTGATTTGGAAAACATGATACTGCTGAGGAGTGTGGGTCCACAAGGAACCTGGACTTGCAGCACTGAGGTCACCAAGAACCTGACTAAGGACATAAGATGAGTGAAGGAGAGTAGAAAAAGGAGTGATGAGTTGAAGCATGTTTTAGTTTGTTAAACTGCCGAATGCAAGATACTATAAAGGGAATGGCTTTAAAAAAAGGGAATTTATTAAGTTGTAAGTTTACAGGTATAGGACTGTGAAGATGTCCAAACTAAGGCACCCAGGGAGCAATACCTTGATTCAAGAAAGGCCAGTAGGTCCAAACTCCTCTATCAGCTGGGAAGGCACATGGCAACATCTGCTAGCTTTCTCTTTTCATTTCAAAGGCTTCCCTGGGTGTGTTTTCCTTCTGCATCTCCATGGGTCACTGGCCGTGTGGGCTCTGTGAGCACTAAAGTTTTTTCCAAAATGTTTCCTTCTTAAAGGACTCCTGTAAGCAACCCCACCTTGAATGGGTGGAGACTCATCTCCATGGGAGCCATCTTAGTAGAAGTTACCACCCACAGTTGGGTGGGTCACATCTCCATGGATACAGATCTCCATGGATACAGTCAGAAAGCCCCCCCACAGCAATATTGAATGAGGATGAAAGACATGGTTTTTGTGGAGTACAACAACAGATTCAAACTGGCACAGAGGGCAAAGAGATAAAGTCACTAAAAAGGGAATAAGAGAACATTTAAGAGGACAAAGAACTAACAAGGGGGAGGATCTTCTAAGAATTTCAGTTAGAGTAACCCTATAATTTATCATCTAAACCAGGATGTACTGAGATTGAAAAGCTGTTAATAATCTGTTCTGAAAACCAGAATAAACTGGGACTATCACAGGCAAAAAGGACAGATGTTCACACTGGTTATGATATAAATACTTCAGTAACATTAAAGAGTCTCAGTTTTTGGTACCGTTTACCAAGCTTTATATTCAGTATAATATAATCTTATTACATTCTTACATTAACCCTTTGAGCTAAGTGGAATTGTCTTATTTAATAGTTGATGAAACCACAGCTCAGTGAGGTAAAATAACTTCCCTGTAATTCTGCATGGCAGTTAGAATTGTAAACTGTGTTCATCTGGCTGAATACAAAATGTAAGTAAATACTACATTCTTCTGCAGTTGCTTTGGGTGTGTATGTATTAGAAATGTCCTCTGACTTGCTAAGAATATTTCTAGCGTAGTGTTATGTCAGAATATTAAGTCCCATTCCCCGTAGCCACAGTTCTGAAAGGCTTATTTTGTGCCAGATCACGTTCTTAGCATTTTACATTCTATTAACCTGATTTAACCCCCACAGTAACCTTATGAATTATTTCCATTTTTAAAGTTTATCCTTTGGGGAGGAATGGAGAGGTTGAATAACTTTCCTAAAATCAACACGTCTTACAAGTGGCAAAGCCAGAATTCAAACCCTGATGGTTTGACTCCAAAGCCTGTTTTGTTTTGTTTTCTTTTTTGGCTTTTACCGATGGGAATTTATTAGGTTACATGTTACAACTCCAAGGCTTTCACCTATTGTATCTCTTACCCTTTTAGGGAGTAGGAATGTTAACAGCACCAACAAACAATAGCAAGTGGCAAAACTAAAATGTCTTTTGAGTCTTAAGTGTCACCAGTGGCTATATTATTTGCCCAGCTAATTTTCACTTAAACTGTTGAAGTGAATGGATGCATTCCTTTCTTTGCTGTAGAAGTAAATGGCACTGACTTGGACTCTGCGTTCCTGCAGTCACGTGAGAGAGAAATTATAAATTTTACATTTGTGAGTGTTCCCTGTTGCTTCTGTTTCTCTAGAGGATCCTAACTAATACAGGCAGACTGCAGGCGCTGATTGTGGTTATATTGATTAGTTATGTGATTTAGGGTAAATTCCCTTACCTTTCTGAGTCCGTTAAATCAGGAAATTGGAGTACATATCTTATAAGTCTTTATTTATCCCTGCCAGGTCTATATATCTTTGGGAAAAGAAAAAAGGAATTGACATTTGACATTAGATGAGCAAGGAAGTAGGACATATATTTATGCACATATTTTTCTCTCAGCATTAAAGTAATCTAATGGGGTCAGGCCCTGATAATTTAAGTCATTATCCTTTGGGGAAAAGTAGAAACTAAACAAAAATATTACTGTAAGACTTAGGACTTCAGCTCTCACAGTTTGTTCAGCTTAAACTTAAGACTTTTGAATTGCAGTGGATTGGGCACTTAAAAATAGATTTTATTATTTTTAAATTCGTAAGAGGATCTGAGGATTGGAATCATGAAGTTGGTCGAGCTCAACCATCTCTGGAACTTTTGAATCACTATCATAACATTCCAGCTGCTGCTGATAGATACTCCCTGTACCACAAGACAGGACATGCCACTTTTAGGTAGCAGTGGCTCAAACAGATGTTCTGTATGTTGAACATATAGCCTTCACTCACTGATTCTGGTTCTAACATTTAGGATAATGCAGAACAAGCATAGTTTTTCTGTATGATTGTCCTAAAAGTATTTGAAGGTAGCACTATTAGCTTGTTAGCTTACAGGGCCAGTCTTTCATAGCAGTATAATGGAACTGAGACATTAACTTGAAATTAAACAGAAAAATACCTGAGTAGAGATGGGGGTACATACTTTTATTGTTGTTTAAATTGAAATATAATGATTAAAATCAGCTAAGGAAATAATGCACTTTGTTATGTCTCTTCAGTGTCAATAGCACTGGCAGATGGGGGAGAGGTATTGCATTCAATGTGGTAAAGAAAGAATCAAAGCATGCCAAAATTTAACATTTATTAAGTTGGATCTGTTTTCCTGCTAGTTTTCATGAATTGTGATCAGAATATGAAGTACATTTTGGTAATGATACCCAGATGAACTCCAGTTGAATGATTATATTAATAGGTCTTTTTTGATTAAATGGCTTTTTGTTAAATGGTCAAATGGCTAAACATTTTTTTTATCTGACTCCTATCACATGTAATGGTGGACTGAGGTATTCTGTGACTCACAATTGAATGAATAATGTTGAAAACCACCAGACTTTCTTTTTGCCCATGCCAAAATTTGCTAGGTTTAGGGTGCTCCTTTTGGCATATGCTTTCTTTGTGATCAATAATTATATATTTTTGATCCTTAATATTGAGATGATACATTTTTATGTTACTTTTTCTGAAGGGAAAGATGGTGGCCATGATTTTCAAACTTAATGCATTGAAGAGATCTTGCTTTTCCTGTTAATCAGTCTTGCCACTATTTATTAATGTGTAATGCTTTATTTTATTTTAAACAGTTTTATTGAGGGATAATTAGCATACAATGAGTTGTGCGTACTTAAAATGTACAGTTTGATAAGTTTTGCATATGAGTATATCCAGCACCACACTTGAGATAATGAAAATATCTATCACCCCCAAAAGTTCCTTTCATATCTTTATAGGTCCTCCGCCTGCCTATTTCCTGACCGTGGGCATTCAGCTGAACTGCTATCATTAGAGATTGGTTTGCTTTTCCAGGATTTTATATCAATAGACTCTATGGTATGCTCTTTTTTGAGTTGTGCCTTTCACCGAACATAATTATTTTGAGATTCTTCTATGTCAATGAAGGCATAATAATTCATTTCTTTTTATTGTAAGAAGTAACACGTTGAAGAGCAATACCACACTTTTGTTTATCCGTTTACCTATAGATGAATGTTTGGATTGCTCCCAGTTTTTAGCTATCACAATAAGGCTGCTATGAACAGTCTTTGTGTGGATATATACTTTCATTTCTCTTTGGTAAATACCTAGGAATAGAGTGGCTGGGTTGTGTGGTAGGTGTATGTTTAATTTTTAAAGAACCTGCCTGTATTAGTTAGGGTCCTCTAGAGAAACAGAAGCAACAGGGAACACTTGCAAATGTAAAATTTATAAAAGTGTCTTACGTGACCGCGGGAACACAGAATCCAAAATCTGCAGGGCAGGCTGTGAAGCCGACAATTCCGATGGAGGGTCTGGACGAACTCCACAGGACAGGTTCACCAGCCGAAACAGGAAGGGCCTGTTTCTTCTGAATCCTCCTTATAAGGCTTTCAGTGATTAGATTAAACATCACTCATTACAGAAGACACGCCCCTTTAGCTGATTACAAATGAAATCAGCTGTGGCTGCAGCTTATATGATCATGATTTAATTCTGTGAAATGTCCTCATCGCAACAGACAAGCCAGCACTTGCCCAACCACTACTTGGCGAAGTTGATACATGAACCTGACCATGATAACCCACCCTTTGTCAACTTGGCAGCTATACATACTGCCTTAAACCATACCTAATTTGTAAATAAAAAACAATAAAACACGCATTTTTTCTTTCACCTTTAGGGGCCTGTTGGGACCTTAGTCTAGTTACAGATCTGGAAGAAAACAGGGGTGGTGGGGGTGGGTCATGAAAAGAATTAGAAATATCTTCCAAGCCATTTGCTTCAGGGCCTTCATTTGCAGTTTCATCTGGTGAAACAGGATTAATCACTCTAGGGCTACTCCCTTCAGGAGGGGGTTGGGTGGCCAACTCCTCAAGGCAGGCTGGAGGTGGGACGGTTATATCCTCAGGGCAAATGATTACTGGGTTATCTAGAGACGACTCAGCATGAACTAGGGTTTCATCCTCACCCCTGACATCATTAGCAATCCATATGTCACTATCCCATTTTTCAGGATCCCACTCCTTTCCAATCAATGCCCTCACTTTAACAGCAGACACCATGCAAGATTGAGATTTCAGTTTATGTTGTAAAGTTGCTGCTCTAACAATAAGATTCTGAGTCTGATTTTCAGAGATCTCAAGTCTATGGCTACAGGAAGTAAGATTTTCCTTCAGGATACTTGTAGAAACATCTACATCTGTCAGACAGTGCTTAAGCTTCTCGTTTGAAGCCTTAAGCCCATTCCTTTCACTCCTTAATGTAGCCAGTGTATCTAACAACAACCAACCAACATCTCTATACTTCTTATTTCTACAAAACTCTGTAAAGGTGTGAAAAACATTTCCCCCCAGAGCCTGGCTTCGTACAAGTGAAGCATTAGGAGAATCGAATGGTGATATTTTGACTATCTCTTTTGCCAACTCACTCCATGGATGGGGAGTGTCATTCTGATTATGAGAATCAGAGTCCTTAGTGTCTTTGAATTCAGTCAGAGTAGAAAACCATTCATAAAAACCCATTTTTAAGATTCTGTTTCTTAAGAACCACCCCACTCTTGGTAGGGTAGACGTGGCTATTATAATAGACAGCAAACTCAAAACAGGCGTCAAAATTATATGACTCACAGAGATTTGTGGCTTTGGCTAGTAAATCATGGGGTACCTAGAAATACGGTAGAAGGGTAGTCTACTAAATTCTTGTTCGAGCTGTGTAAACAAGAGTTCTAGGTCAAGTGAACAGAAGTCTAACCTGAATTACAAAAACACAGAGTCACAGCCCCTTAATCAATTTCCAGACTTGGAACAGTTTACAGACCCAGAGCCTCTTGAATGAAGGGGAGGCCAGGTCCCTTTGTGGGAGAACCCTGTTACGTTGCCACAAATTTATACTGTTAATCTTCCTCCACCTTCCCCAATGAGACTGACAGCCTTTTACCAGGGTAACTGTGCACTGGGGAAAAGGAAATGATCAGATATTTCAGAGATTAGTAGACACTGGTTCAGAAGTGACATTAATTCCAGGGGACCCAAAACGTCACTCTCGTCCACCAGTCAGAATGGGGGCTTATGGAGGCCAGGTGATCAATGGAGTTTTAGCTCAGGTCTGTCTCACAGTGGGTCCAGTGGGCCCCGGGACCCATTCTGTAGTTATCTCCCCAGTTCCAGAATGTATAATTGGTATAGACATACTGAGCAACTGGCAGAATTCCCACATTGGCTCTCTAACTCGTGCAGTGAGGGCTATTACGGTGGGAAAGGCCAAGTGGAAGCCACTAGAACTGCCCCTACTGAGCAAAATAGTGAATCAGAAGCAATACCAGATTCCTGGAGGGATTGCAGAGATTACTGCCACTCTTAAGGACTTGAAGGATGCAGGGGTGGTGATTCCCACCACATCCCCATTTAACTCTCCTATTTGGCCTGTGCAGAAAACAGATGGGTCTTGGAGGATGACAGTGGATTAGTGTAAGCTCAACCAGGTGGTAACTCCAATTGCAGCTGCTGTTCCAGATGTGGTATCATTGCTTGAGCAAATCAATACATCCCCTGGTACCTGGTATGCAGCTATTGATCTGGCAAATGCTTTTTTCTCAATAGCTATTAGTAAGGCCCACCAGAAACAGTTTGCTTTCCTCTGGCAAGGCCAACAGTATACTTTCACTGTCCTACCTCAGGGATATATCAACTCTCCAGCCCTGTGTCATAATCTTGTCTGCAGGGATCTTGATCGTTTCTCCCTCCCACAAGACATGACACTGGTCCATTATATTGATGATACCATGGTTATTGGACCTAGTGAGCAAGAAGTAGCAACTACTGTAGACTTATTGGTAAGGCATTTGTGTGTCAGAGGATGGGAGATAAATCCAACAAAAATACAGGGGCCTTCCACCTCAGTGAAATTTCTAGGTGTCCAGTGGTGTGGGGCATGTCAAGATATTCCTTCTAAGGTGAAGGAGAAGTTGCTGCATCTGGCCCCTCCTGTGACCAAAAAAGAGGCACAACGCCTAGTTGGTCTTTTTGGATTTTGGCAATAACATATTCCTTATTTGGGTGTGCTACTCCAGCCCATTTATCGAGTGACCAGAAAAGCTGCCACTTTCTAAAGCCGAAGGGTAAATGACTTTCAGACTTTGAAATCCAATGGTGTTTGCCCTGCAGGTTTTCCTTCCAGTTTCTCCCTATGGGTCCTGTGACTGTCCTTTGCATATTGGCATCAGATAGCTTGTTTTGAGAGTCACAGGTCCACAGCCAGAAGAGAATTTTTTGCACCTGTTTAAGGTGATGCGTGTAGTTACCAAGTTGACAAGGGACATGTGGTAGTTAGATTCAGTTATCAACTTGTCCAGGTGAATGTGCCTCATTCTGTTGCTGTGGACATGAGCCAATGGCACGTGAACCTCATCTGTTGCTAATTACATCTGCAGTCGGCTAGGAGGCGTGCCTGCTGCAATGAATGATGTTTGACTTAATTGGCTGGTGCTTAAATGAGAGAGCTCAATGTATCACAGCCCAAGCAGCTCAGCGTACCTTATCTCAGCACTCAAAGCTCAGAGACCATCCTGTGCCTTCCCATGTAAGAAAGAACTTCAGATGAAAGTTAGCTGCCTTTCCTCTGAAGAACTACCAAAATAAATCCCCTTTTATTAAAAGCCAATCCATCTCTGATGTGTTGCATTCCGGCAGCTAGCAAACTAGAGCACTGCCAAATTGCTTTCCCATTTTACCTTCCTACCATCAGCATATGAGAGTTCCAGGTCATCTGTATCCTTGTCAACACTTGTTACAGTCATTCTTTTAATTTTAGATATTTTAGTAGGTGCACAATGGTATTTCATTGTGATTTTAATTTGCAGTTTTTTAATGAATGATGATGTCTCAGTTGCCAGGGCTGCAATAATGTTTACTACAGACCACTTGACTTCGATGACAAGAATTTATTGTCTCTCAGTTTTGGAGACTGGAAGTCCAAAGTCAAGGGATCAGTGGGCCATACTTTCTCCAAAGCCTGTAGCATTTTGAATTTTGAGAATTCATTATACACTCTTGATACAAGTTCTTTTTCAGATGCATTATGTGCAAATTTTTTTGCAAATATGGCTTTTTTTTCATTTTGTTAGCAGTGTTTTGCATAGAGCAAAAATTCTTAATTTTGATGAAATTCAATTTATCACTTTTGTCTTTCAGTGTTCATTTATCTAAGGACTCTGCCTAAGCCAGGGTTACAGAGATTTTCTTCTCTGTTACCTTCAGTAAGTTTTACAATTTAGGCTTTACCTTTATGTCTGTGATAATTTTGAGTTGATTTTTGATTGTTGTATGAGGTCTGGATTCAGTTGTTCCAATTCCATTTGTCGACAAGATTATCTTTTCATTGGATTACTTTTGTACTTTTGTGAAAAGTCAATTGACCATATGTGAGTATGTCTATTTTTGGACTCTCAATTTTGTTTTATTGATCTGTTTGTCTTTTCATGCCAATAATATGTTGTCTTGATTATTGTAGCATTATAATGTCTTGAAGTCAGCTAGTATGAGCTTTTGAAAATTAATATTCTTTTTTCAAAGTTGTTTTGGGTATTCTGAGTCCTTTTACATTTCCATGTGGATTTGAGAATCAACTTGTCAAGTTTTAAAAAAAATAAAAAATAAAATAAGCCTGCTGAGATTATGATTGGGATTACATTTAATTTGTTTCTCAAATTGGAGAGAATTAACTTCTTCTTCAGATCCATGAACCTGATGTACTTATTTATGTCTTCTTTGCACATCATTTGATAATTTATTTCTAAGTACTTCATATTTTTCTGATGATACTGTAAGTGAAGTTATTGATAGCAATTTTATTTTCTGATTGTTTTTTTGATTGCTTATAGGAGTAGAATTGATTTTTACATTATATATCCTATAACCTTTCTAAACTCACTTATTGGTTGTGTTAGTTTTTCTACAGATTCCGTAGGATTTTTCAGCATGGACAATTGTGTCATCATAAATGAAGACAGTTTTACTCCTTCCTTTCCAATGTGCACGTCTTTTCTTTCTTTTCCTTGTCTTACTGCATTACCCAGTACAATTCTGAAGAGAAGTGGTGAGAGTGAACATCTTTGTCTTGTTCTTGATCTAAGAGGGGAAGCATTTGGTCTTTCATCATTAAGTATGATGTTAGTTGTAGATTTTCTGTAGATGCCCTTTACCAGATTGAGGCAGATCTTCAGTCTTTGCTGAAAATTTTTATTAGGACTGATTGTTGGGTTTTGAAAGGTGGTTTTTCTACATCTATTGAGATAATCCTATGATTCTTCCTTTTCAGTCTGATGAAATAGTGCATTATTTTACTTAGGTTTTGACTGTTAAAAGGGGCCTTGGTTTCCTGGGATAAACCACTTGGTCATTATGTGTTATCCTTTTTGTATGTTGCTAAATTTGAATGATTAAATTAAAAAAATTATTTTTTATTTATGATACATAACCACATACAAACACAAACATTCTTATTGTACAATCATTCTGTTATATAATCAGTAACTCACACTATCATCGCATAGTTGTATATTCATCATGATCATTTCTTAGAATATCTGCATCAATCCAGAAAAAGACATAAAAAGAAAACAGAAAACAATTCATACATACCATACCCCTAACCCCTCCCCTTCACCGATCACCAGCATTTCAATCTACTAAATTTATTTTAACATTTGTTCCTCTTTTATTTATTTTTAATCCATATGTTTTACTTGTCCGTCAATAAGGTAGAGAAAAGGAGCATCAGACACAAGGCTCTCACAACCACACAGTCACTCTGCGACAGCCATATCATCATACAATTATCTTCAAGAAACATGGCTACTGGAACACAGCTCCACATTTTCAGGCAGTTCCCTCCAGTCTCTCCATGACACCTTAACTAAACAGGTGATATATATTTAATACATAAGCATAACCTCCAAGATAACCTCTGGATTCTGTTTGGAATCTCTCAGCCATTGACACTTTATTTTGTCTCATTTCTCTCTTCCCCCTTTTGGTCAAGAATGTTTTCTCAATCCCTTAATGCTGAGTTCTAGCTCATTCTAGGATTTCTGTCCCACGTTGCCAGGAAGGTCCATACCCCTGGGAGTCGTGTCTCACGTAGAGAGGGGGGAGGGCAGTGAGTTTGCTTGCTGTGTTGGCCAAGAGAGCAACAGAAGAGGTTCTCTTGGGGGTGATTCTTAGGCCTAATTTTAAGTAGGCTTAGCCTATCTTTTGCAGAATTAAGTTTCATATGAACAAACCCCAAGACTGGAGGCTCGGCCTATTGCTTTGGTTGTTCCCTCTGCTTGTGAGAATATGAAGAATTCTCCACTTGGGGAAGTTGAATTTTCCCCCTTTCTTGCCATTCCCCCTAGGGAACTCTGCAAATACTTCCCTAGTCACTGTTCAAATCGCTCTGGGATTTATTTGGGCATCACTCTGCACAAAACCTACAAAATCTCATACTCTACGCAAGGTTCCAAATACTATGGTGTTCGATTAAGCTGTCCATATAAGTTATATAAGGAAATGCACTAGTCAAAATAAAAATTTTGTACCAAATAAACATTTTTTTGCTTGTGAATGACTAAATTTTGTTAATTTTTTGCATCTGTTCATAAGGAATATTAGTATGTAATTTTCTTATATCTTTGGTTTTGATATCAGAGTAATACTGATTTCTTAGAATGAGTTGGGAAGTCTCTTCTGGTTTCTGGAATAATTTCTATAAAATTGGTATTATTTCTTCCATAAATGTTTTTTTTTTTTCACATGGGCAGGCACTGGGAATCAAACCCGGGTCCTCAGGCATGGCAGGCAAGCATTCTTGCCTGCTGAGCCACCGTGGCCCGCCCTCTTCCATAAATGTTTGACAGAACTCACCATTGCAGCCTTCGAAGCCTGGAGTTTTCTTTGTGGGAAGATTTTCAACTCTAAATTAAATTTCTTTAACAGATACATAGCTATTTAGGTTACCTATTTTTAAAAATTTTTACTGATACAGCAGCGTACAAACATATACATTCTTAATGTACAAACATTCCATACACGGTGTATAATTAGTGGCTCACAATATCATCGCATAGTTGTGTATTCATCACCAAGATCATTTTTTAAAACATTTGTATCACTCCAGAAAAAGAAATAAAAAGAAAAAACTCATACATACCATGCCCCTTACACCTCCATCTCATTGACCTCTAGTATTTCCATCTATCCAATATATATATATTTTAATTTTAACATTTGTTCCCCCTATTTATTTATTTATTTATTTTTAATCCATTTGTTCTACTCAGCTGTCCATACCGTAGATAAAGGACCACCAGACGCAAGGTTTTCACAATCACACAGTCACATTGCGAAAGCTATGTCATTATACAGTCATCTTTAAGAAACATGGGCCCTGGAACACAGCTCTACAATTTCAGGTACTTCCCTGTAACCTAATACACCTTAATCTAAAAAGAGGATATCTATATAATGCGTAAGAATAACTCCAGCATAACTTCTCAACTCTGAAATCTCTCAGCCACTGACACTTTATTTTGTCTCATTTCTTTTCCCCTTTTCGGTCGAGAAGGCTTTCTTAATCCCTTGATGCGGAGTCCCAGCTCATTCAAAAATTTCTGTTGCCAGGGAGTTTTACACCCCTGGGAGTGACATCCCATGTAGAGATGGGGAAGGTGATAAGTTTGCTCGTCATGTTGGCTGCTAGAGAGAGATAGGCCACATCTGAGCAACAAAAGAAGTTCTCTGGGGATGAGTCTTATGCCTAATTTGAAGTAGGCTTAGTCTATCCTTTGCGGGGATAAGTTTCACATGAACAAACCCCAAGATTGAGGGCTTGGCCTGTTGATTTGGTTGTTCCCACTGCTTGGAGAATATCAGGAATTCTCCAAATGGGGAAGTTGAATTTTCCCCCTTTCTCCCCATTCCTCCAAGGGGACTTTGCGAATACATTTTTATTCAGTTTTCAAATCACTCTGGCATTTTTTGGGGCATTGCTCTGGGATTTATTGGGGCATCCCTGTGGACAAACCTACAAAATCTCATGCCCTATTCAAGATTCCATAAAATTATGGTGTTCAAATAAACTGGCCATACAAATTAAATTAGGTAATGCACTACTCAGATACAAATTTTATACCAAATAAAATCTCTCCCTTTAGTGTCACACAGAAGTTGAAATTTTAAAATATGGCCCATATTATCCTTTACCCTATATTCTGATTTACCTTAGTCCCATCCAAATCAACTTCCTTCCTATCTGTAGTTGAAGTCTGATCACTTTTTCACCCTATTAACATTTGCAGTATGGGGTAATGCTGACTTTCATACCTTCCGTGCTCTACCTCAGAGGCTTAGGTGTCACATACATACCCAAAGTTTCAAGGAACAACCAGGTTATACTCAAATAGCTCAGTATCTCCAAATTTAGAAATAATGTTACAATTCTTGAATATATGTGACTGCTCTAAGAGTTTACAATCTAGGACCTTTTATAGGCCCAAATCTGATAATGCATGTTCTTGACTTTAGTTCTGCAAGTTTTATATTATAGTTAGTCCATATGAGTGAGGCATGATAATATTTGTCTTTTTGTTTCTGCCATTTCATTCAACATATGAGGCACTGCTTTTTTTTTTTAAAAAGGCTGGAATTCTAAGAATTTGTTCAGATACATTTTTGAGAGAGAATTAGGTACCTCAGTGATGGTTTGGAGGGAATGAGGGAGAATGTGACAGTAAGGATTCCCAGGTTTCTGGCTTGAGCACTAGCTATATAGATGATGGTCCTATTTTTTGAGATGAGAAAGACTGAAGGAGTAATGCATTTAGGGCTTATGAGTTCGTTTGGACATGTTAAATTTTAGGCTTGTTGTTTGCCTTAATGTACTAAGTGCTTATGGTTATTTGGAGGAAGTATGTCTCAACGTTAAATAACAGGCCTGAGGTCACATAACTAGTTAATGGCAGAATTAGAATTCAAACCTAGGGCCCTCTGATCCAAAGCCGATGTTGTCATCACTTATGCTGTACTGTATCTTCAAGGCAGAAAAACATGCTTGGCTTTGACTATAACATTCTATGTTCCCTACATGCCAGTGTAAATATATAGCAGAGTTTGCACGTTCAGATGATTACTGAGTCCAGGCGGGTAACTGTGAGCCAGATGGTAACATTAGAGAGAGGGGTGACCTCAGTGGTGAATTGCAAAGCACATGCCTTGTCTAGAGGCATGCCCTGCTTACCAGTTCTAATAGATTGTTACCATGAGGGAATATGGGCCAGGTATTGCCAGATCTTCTGATATTTTAAGAGAGGTCAGAAATCGGGATTTTTATGTAAAGTCTTCTGATTTAGAAATGTTAGCAGCTATCCTTTAACACAGTGTAGGCCAACCTTGTGTGGGTTCACCAAACATCTGTGTGCTAGATTATGCTCAGCGGGCAACTTTATTATAGGGTTATGCCAGGTATACTGAGAAAGCTACAGTAGACTTACATGATGGGGAAAAAGGTGTTAGCTATGTATAATAAGTATATTACAAACTTTCAGATGCAGGAAGCTTTGTTTGAGCATAGTGTTTAGTGAGCCTAATGTTTGAGTTCAGTTTTCATAAGGACCGGTTAATTAGAGATTAGCGGGTTAGGTATAATTGTTCCCTGAGCTTTTTGCCTCCTAATTGCATGCTTTCATTTGCAGATAGCACCAGGTATGAGTATGTGGCTTTTTGAGTGAAATCTCCAATCCAAATGAAAAGAAACCTTCAAGGAACAATTTCTACAACAGTGAGTGTTCAGTCATCTCTATGCATAATATGGAACATTCTCAACCCAGAGATAGCTGAATGGTTGCTGTGTTGACAAAGAGTGGTGAGTCTTTCTCCCAGTGATAATTAAATAACTTAAATCCTTTGCTTAAAAAGAAAACTGTTTTTTCTATATTCTTAGCATTTATTGAGTGTCAAGTAGTAATTAATTTTTGTGTTATAAGAGAATGACAGCACGCAATTTAAGAGAATTCTTTAGCCCCAACAGCATGTTTAATGTATACTTGCAGAGTTTGATATTCTTCTTACGATTAGGTGCTTCCTTTGTGTAATTTTCTCTTTTATTTTTCCTCTGTTTCAAATAATCCATTCTCCAAAGGCCTGTCTTTGAAATATTCAGCTAATACTGAAGTGATGGTCATGATATTTACCAGTATCCACATTACTCTCTTAGTGGTAGGTCTTGTTTCCTTCGGTAGTGATTATTTTAGGAATGGACATGTGATCCATTTTTGGCCAATGACAAATAAAGGGGAAGACGGCAAGAGGCTTCTGGGAAACTTTTCTTGCTTTTGAGAATAAGAAGGAAAAGAAGTGGTCCCTTTTTGGTCCTTTTATTTCCCCAGAGCTGGTTATATCTGGATGTGACATATGGAACTGCTGCAGCCATCTTGTTAGTAACCCGAAGGTAATGCCCATACCTGAAGGATGGCAGAGCCAAGAAAACTACAGAGAAACAGAACTAGAGCCCTGTTTACTATGCCTGGAGCCACCTTACCTATTAACTTCTTAGTTATATAGGATAAATTTCTTTATTGTTTAAGCAGTTTTGCCTTGGGTTTTCTGTTACTAGCTGGAAGTCATCTTTGTTCATTTGATTTCTCCCTTTTCTGATTATTCAAAGTCCTGTCTTTTAAGATGTCCTGCATTTCTCCTTGGTTATGTTTCATGCAATTAAGCAGTGTTTAATCGTGCTTGTATATGTTGTTTTTGCAGCACGTTATAAACTTTGTGACGTCAGGAGCTATGTTCATCTCCCTGACGTGTTTAATACTAGTACTATTTTTTTAACAAAATGATTAGTACATATTTACTGAACTGAATTGCATGAATGGTAGAGTATTTGAAAAACCAATTCACAGAATTGAACAGTTATAGAATTTTTCTTTTAATTCATACTCTTTTCTTTAACCACACTTCTTTTCTCTAGGTTGAAGCTAAGTTTGGCTTTAAGATGACCCATGAATAACACACATTCAAATGGTTCTCCCCTAAGAATGTTGCTTGCATTTTGTCTATTGTTAATGTTCAACATATATAAAACTATAAAAATCAGCTCCACTCCATATGTTTGAATATTGTCTTTCAATCTTATAAATGAAATTTGGCTTTCTTCTCTCTTATAAAAGTAAAGAAGTAGTTTACTCTGATTTTCTGTGCTAATTATAGGAAAGAGAGTCATGGATAGTAAGAAACATAATCCAGGTGTAAATTATATTTGGCTTTGGAATGCACATTCACAGAAAGATTCCCTAAGGTGTGTATCCAGTTCTGCGTTTAGCATCTAGTTGTATGTGTTTGTTGGAAGGATTGGGTGTAGTAGTAGTAGTTTTGTCAGAAAATGGATTATCTAGTTGTTTACATTTGTAAAGCTCTATGAAACAAAACCATTTATTTTCCTAACTCAAGATATCCTTGTACTCTTCTCTCATTTCTTTTAAGTACTGCTATTATAATCTTGAAAAAACATGAAGAAGCAATTTTTTCTTCCTGAAAATCTGAGATGTTGTTTCCAATTATAGTAAGAAGGGAACTCATAATAAACTTGTGTTGTAATCTGGTGATATGTTCTGAATTCTTCAGACAGTGACTTTACAATCAGGGAAAAATTTACTTTGTATTCCTTGATCGGTTTTGATTAAAATCTGGGAGAATAACTTTTTAAGAAGATGAGAAAAGTCATATGATGTTCTTGACTGATCAGTTTAAATGTAGTAATACCACTTTCAATGTCTTAGTTTGGCAAGGCTGCTATGACAATACCACACAATGTCTTGACTTAAACAGCAAGAATGTATTGGCTTACAGTTTAGTGACTACAAGTCCAGAATCACTGTGAAAGGAAGGCCGTGCCTTCTCCTGGAGTCGGTGGTGTTCTGGTCACGGTGGTCTTCCATCACGTGGTGTGTCCTTGGTCGTCTTCTGTGGCTTTCTCTGACTTTCTCTGGCTTCTGCATCTTCTGGTTTCTCTGTTTCCAAATTTCCTCCCTTTTTAAGTCCTCCGGTAATACTCATTAAGACCCACCCCAGATTGAAGTTGACCACGTCTTAACTAGTAATAAAATCTTTAAAAGGTCCTATTCACAAATAGGTCTACACTCAGAACACAGACTAAGATTAAGAACACATTTTTTGTGGGGTAGGTGATTCAGTCTCTTGATTAACACAAGAAATTTAAATCACTAAGGTCAACTTTAAAATGCATTATCTCATATGTATTATGAAGAGTAAGGAACATACATCTTAGCCTAAGGCACTTGTGGCAGGCATGTCATGGAGACCAAAACAATCAGAATGAATCTTAGGATATTAGTTGAGAAATGGCTGGTTCTTAGCGCTACCCCTGGAGGACATGGAAGCATTATGACAGCGCAGGTGTTGAAGTTCAGTCTTTGTGCATATCCATGAGTATTTTTTGAAATTTGATTCTTGGAGGTGGGATTTTCATTGTTAAAGGCTTTTTAACACTTTGTTAGGTTGTTGCTCTGTAGTTCTAGGATGATGAGAGTGACTTTTTTCTGACCTCATTCAGTCCTTGGTACATTGTAATTTTTTTTTAGTCAGCCAATTTGGGCAAAAAAATACTTGTTATTATCTTCATTTTTATTTATTTGGTATTGAGATTTAATATTTTTCATGTATCTATTACCTGTTTTTGTCTCATTTTTCCTTTAGGATTTTAAAAGTTTGTAAGTGGTTTTTATATGTCTGTTCATTTGAGAGGGATATATAGTGAATTAAAAAGATGAGCTCTGGAGCCAGATTGTTTGCATTTGAATCATGATTCCGATATGAGCAAATTTGCATCTTAATTTTTTTCATCTGTAAAACAGGAGTACTAATAGTATCTGTTCATAAAATTGCTGTGAGCATTAACGAGTTAATATACAGCAAGCACTGACAAGTATCTGATACACAGTAAGCAGAGTAAGGCACATATAAATGTAGATATGTCAACAAAGTTATAGCTTTAGTAAACAAATACTAAAAATGGGCATAGAAATCCAAATGTTAGTAAAGATAAATTCTTGGTGATGTAATAGATGTATAATGCAATAATACATTGCATTGTGGTAATCTCAAATCCTCAACATTTAAAATAGGATTTTACATTTCTCAAGTGATACCCTTAGTCTAGTCAACATACTTACTCTATTAGTGAAATACGCCTTTTAAAATATGCCACTTGAAATTATCGCCTTTATAATCCTGGCATTATCGTTAAGAATTAATTTTTACTTTATTTCTCATTTTAAAACCTTGCGAGCACCTTTCCCTTCACCAGTCAGTATACTTAAAGAGGGCTGAAGTACAGTGTAGTGCTTACTCATCATAGCTTTTGTTTTTTTTTGGGGTGCATGGTTCAGGAGTCGAACCTGGGTCCTCCTGCCTAGAAGGCAGGCATTCTAACCACTGAACTACCCAGCATCATACCTTTTTGCTCAGTGCACTGAAGAGTAAGTATGATTGGATTGAATTGAGTGTTTGCTATTTCTTTCAACTCTGTGTCAAGGTCAAGAGGCATATTTATCAGTGATAATTTTATTTTATTTTCCTTCCTTTATTAGAGAAGTTATGGGTTTACAGAACAGTCACGCATAAAATACAGGATTCCCATATACTGCCTGTGTTGGTTAGGTTCATGCGTCTACTTGGGCACTGATGGTGCCCAGTTGTCTGGTCAGACAAATGCCTAACAGTTATTGGGAAGACATTTTGTGGACTTAAATCATCAGTCAGTTGATTGCATCAGTGGTTGATACATCTATGATCAACTGAGAGTGTCTTCTGCAGTGGGAAATCCAATTAGGTTGCTCTCATCTAACTAGCTGGATTTAATCCAATCAGTTGAAAACTTTTAAGGGAGAGATGACAATTTCAGCAGTCAGAAGAGAGAACTTCAATCTCTACTTCAGCCAGAGAGAAAACTTCATCTCTGCTCCAGTCAGCCTCTCCTGGGGAATTCATCAAAAACCTTCATTATTGTTGCCAGCTCATGGCCTGCCCTACAAAATTTGGACTCTTACATGCCCACAGTTGTGTGAGACCCTTTTATAAAACCTCATATTTACACGTCTCCTGTTGGTTCTTTTTTCTCTAGAGAATCCTGACTGATACACTTACCCATCACCAATACCTTGCTTTGATGTGAAACATTTGTTACAATTGATGATAGCACATTCTTATAATTTAATTGTTAATGTCTGCAGTTTAATGTAAAGTTTACTATTTGTGTAATCCATGGATTTTTAAAAAATATTTATTCTGTTACCATATATACAATCAAACATTTTCCCTTTTAGTCATATTCTGATATATATTTCAGTGCTGTTAAATGCATTTACAATGTTGTGCTACCATCACCACGATCCGTTACCAAAAAATCCCGTAATTCCCAATAGGAACAGTGTACAACTTAAGCCTTAACTTCTCATTGCCTACCCTACCCCTTTCCCTGGTAACCTGTATTCTAGGCTCTGATATTTGTGTTTGCTTATTCTAATTGTTTAAAGTCAGTGAGACCATACAATATTTGTCCCTTTTTTGTCTGGTTTGTATTACTCAATATGATGTCTTCAAGGTTCATCCATGTTGTAGCATGTATCAGGACTTTATCTTTCTCACAGCTGAATAACTTGCCATTGTATGTGTATACCACATTTTATTTATCCATTCATTCATTGTTAGATGCTTCAGTCTTTCGACAATTGTGAATAATGCTGCTATGAACATTTGTGTGCAAATATCTGTTCAAACACCTGCTTTCAGTTTTTCTGGGTATATGCCTTGTAGTGGGATTGCCAGGTCATATGGTAGTTCTATACTTAGCTTTCTGAGGAACCAAATGGTTTTTCACAGTGGCTGTACCATTTTACATTGCCACCAGCAGTGAATGATGTTCCTGTTTCTCTGTATCCTCTCCAACACTTGTTATTTCCAATTGTAGTATCTCATTATGGTTTCGATCTGCATTTCCCTGAAGACTAACAGTGTTGAGCATCCTTTCATGTGCTCTCTGGCCATTTGTTTGTCTTCTTTGGGGAGATGTCTATTCTAGTCTTTTGAACGTTTTTAAATTGGGTTGTTTGTTGTTTGTTGAAGAATTTCATTGTATATATTCAATATTAGTCCTTTATTGGATATGTGGTTACCAAATATTTTCTCCCATTGCTTTCATGATAAGGTCTTTTGAGGAACAAAAATGTTTTATTTTTAATTTTTTTCGTACAAAAACATTTTTTAATTTGTACATTTAGTCACTATCATTATACACTCTAGGCGTTCCTAGATTATACCATCTCAGTCTTTGTCATCCTGTCTTTCCTTCTGATTTCATTTGTGCCCCCAGCCCTTCTCCCTCTATCATTCTCACATTCAGCTTCATTCAGTGTACTAACATTATTGTATTACAGTTAGGTAGTATTGTGCTATCCGTTTCTGGGTTTTTACAATCAGTCCTTTTGTACAGTCTGCATCCCTTCAGCTCCAGTTACCCAAAATCTATCTTTTTTTCTCTCTCTTGGTGGTCTCTTTTCTTAGCTGAAATTCTCCAAGTTCATTCACTAATGTTAGTTCATGTCAGTGACATAGTACAGTATTTGTCCTTTTGTTTCTGGCTAATCTCACTCAGTATAATGTCCTCAAGGTCCATCCATGTTGTTACATACTTCATAACTTTATTCTGTCTTACAGCTGCATAATATTCCATTGTATGTATTTATTTTTATTTTTAAGAAAGTTTTTATTTTGATGAGGTCCCATGTATATTTATTTTCTTTTGTTGCTTGTGCTTTGGTTATAAAGTCTAAAAAACCATTGCCTAACACAAAGGTCCTAAAGAGGCTTTCCTACATTTTCTTCTAAGAATTTGATAGTTGAACTTCTTATGTTTAGATTTTTGATCCATTTTGAATTGATTTTTGTATATGATGTAAGGTAAAAGAATGGCAGTTTTTTTTTCTTCAAAGAGAGAAAAAGTTTATTACTAGACACATAGTAAGAGAATAGATGGCCTATTGTCCCCAAATCTTTCTCTTCAAACTGCAGTCATTTTGATATTTTTATTAGAGAAAAAGATGGGCAGGGTTTAGGATAATGAACACAGTGGCCTCGGATGTTATAATTAAAGATGATCTAATTATTGAGTATGCACTGATAGATTACATGCTTAGTCACAGAACATATGTAAGAAAATGATAAAATGAGGTATAGGTGACTTGTAGGTTAAAATCTAAGCTACTGCGCATGTCAGGTGGGACAATTTTGGTTAGATCCAGTCTTGGTCATTAAGGTAACTTTGGACTTGGTGAGTTAGTTCTGGGTTGACCCAAGATCCTTCATTAATAAACGTTAGGGGCTGTCTTTAGTGTTTACATGACTCTGAAGTCGAACAACTGGATAAGTGGTAAAGGTTGGTCACAAGGTTTTGTGTGTGTGTGTGTGTGTATGTGATTTTTTCATTAGAATTTTTTTTTATCATCACAATCGACTTCCTTTTTTGTGAAAAATAACATATGCAAAAAAGCAATAAATTTCAAAGCACTTTGAAACAATTAGTTACAGAGCAGATTTTAGAGTTTGGTATGGGTTACAGTTCCACAATTTTAGGTTTTTAGTTCTAGCTGCTCTAAGATACTTAAAAAAGAGATATCAATATAATGATTCAGCAATCATGCTCATTTATTAAACCCTACCTTCTCTGTATAACTCCACCATCACCTTTGAGCTTTCTCCGACTCTTTAGGGGTATTTGGGCTATGCCCATTCTAGCTTTTCATATTGGAAGGGGCTGCTGATAATATGGAATAAGGAGATGGAACTAGTTGATGTTCTGGAGAGGCTGGGCCCTCTGCATTTCAGGTCTTATCTAGTCCAGGGCCCATCCTGTAGGTTGTAAATTTCTGGAAAGTTACCCTAGTGCATGGAACCTTTGTAGAATCTTAGATACCATCCTAGGTGTTCTTTAGGATTAGAAGGCATGGTTTTGGTAGGCTATGATAGGTAGCAATGTCTAACTGAAGCTTGCGTAAGAGTGACTGCCAGGGTAGCCTCTTGACTCTATTTGAACTCTATCAGCAACTAATACCTTATTTCTTACCTTTCTTTTCCCCCTTTTGGTCAGGATGGCATTGTTGATCCCTCGGCTCATCCCTGGGAGTCATCTCCCACGCTGTCAGGGAGACTTTCACCCCTGAATGTCATGTCCCACATGGGGGGAGGGCAATGATTTCACTAGTCATATCCCACATAGTGGGGAAGGCAATAGTTTCACTAGTTTTTACAATCACAGGGGCAGAAGATAAAGGCTATACAATCATTATCAGAGATCAAGGCAGCTGGATTACAATTTAGGGGTTTCAGGTATTCCCCTCTGTCTACTGCAGTATACTGGAAGGCAAAAGGAATATTTATATAATGATTCGATAATCAGAATCATCCCCTAAATCCTGATTTCTTGGTTTCAATTCCTCCCTCTCATTTGATAATTCTCTCTCAATCTTTCTTTTAAATTTAAAAAAAAATATTTTTATTGACAAAACAACATACAAACATTCTTAACAGGTGAACATTCCATAATTGATGTACAATCAGTGGCTCACAATAGCATCACCTAGTTGTGTATTCATCACTGTGATCATTTCTTAGAACATTTGTGTCACTTCAGAAAAGGAAATAAAAAGAAAAAAGAAAAAACTCACGCATACCATACTCCTTGCCCCTGCCTGTAATTGACCACTAATATTTCCATCTACCCAATATATTTTAACCTTTGTTCCCCCTATTTTTTTCCCTGTACCTCTCACTACTCCCTTTCATTGATCCCTAGTATTTCAATCTACTCAGTTTATTTTAACATTTATTCCCCCATTATTTATTTTTTAATCCATATTTTTTACTCATCTGTCCATATCTTACATAAAAGGAGCATCACACTCAAGGTTTTCAAAATCACACAGTCATATTGCGAAAGCTATATCATCATACAATCATTTTCAGGAAGCATGGCTACTGGACCACACCTCTGTCTACAATTTCAGTCACTCCCCTCTAACCACTCTAATACACCTTAAACTAAAAAGGAAATATTTATATAATGTGTAAGAATAATCTCCAGGATAACCTCTCGACTCTGTTTGAGATCTCTCAGCCATTGAACTTTATTTTGTTTCATTTCTCTCTTCCCCCTTTCAGTCAAGAAGGTTTTCTCAATCCCTTGATGCTGAGTTCCAGCTCATTCTAGGATTTCTGTCCCACATACCAGAAAGTCCACACCCCTAGGAGTCAAGTCCCATGTAGAGAGGGGAAAGGCAGTGAGTTTGCTTGCTGTATTGGCTGAGTCTATTTCAGTCTTGAGAGATATACAGGTAACTGCTTTCAGACTGAAAAGGAATATTGTTATGAAGGGGCAAAGGGATGAAACTATGAAACCAGTTGGTCTTGGAGAGTCCAGTGTTTCTGGGTTTCAGAGCGTCTCTGGCATTGAAACAATCTGGAGGTTTTAAGTCTCAAAAAACAAACTCAGTAAGTAAAATGTTATAGAGCCCAGGATATCTTTCAGGGTTTCCAGAAATACTGTTGGTTGGGGTTGCAGTGTTGTGACAGTTTGAAATATCTGGCTAAAACTTACATAAGAGTAACCTCCAGAATGACCTCTTAAATTGATTTGAAATCTGTTAGCCATTGAACCTCTATTTCTTTTCCTCCTTTTGGTCAGTGAATCCACAATGCCAGGGCCAGGCTCGTTCTTGGAACTTATGTCTCATGTTGCTAGGGCCAGTTATGTCCCATGATATTAGGGTCAGTTATGTTCTGTGATGCCAAGGCTGGTTATTCCAGGGGTATAAGGGTCAGGCTTATACCCCTGGAAATTATGTCCTATATAGGGGAGAAGGTCAGAGTTTGGCTTAGAGAGAGAGAGAGAGAGAGAGAGACCACATTTGAGCAATAGAAGAGATTTTCTGCAGATGGCTCTTAGGCACTAATTTTTTTCCTTCTGTTTTTTTTTTTTTAATTTTTATCAATAAAACCAATCAGCATATAAACATGAACATTCTTAACATATGAACATTCCATACTTGGTGTGTGTGTCGTAGTTAGATTCAGTTGTCAGCTTGGCCAGGTGAAGGCACCTAGTTCTGTTGCTGTGGACATGAGCCAATGATACGTGAACCTCATCTGTTGCTGATTACATCTGCAGTTGGCTAGGAGGCGTGCCTGCTGCAGTGAATGATGTTTGACTTAATTGGCTGGTGCTTAAATGAGAGAACGCAACGTAGCGCAGCCCAAGCAGCTCAGCATTCCTCATCTCAGCACTCGCAGCTCAGCCCAGGCCTTTGGAGATGCAGAAAGGAATCACCCCGGGGGGAAAAGTTGTTGGAACCCAGAGGCCTGGAGAGAAGGCCAGCAGAGATTACCCTGAGCCTTCCCATGTAAGAAAGAACCTCAGATGAAAGTTAGCTGCCTTTCCTCTGAAGAACTAACAAAATAAATCCCCTTTTATTAAAAGCCAATCCATCTCTGGTGTGTTGCATTCTGGCAGCTAGCAAACTAGAACAGTGTGTAATCAATGGCTCACGATATTGTCATATAGTTGTATATTCGTCACCATGATCATTTCTCAGAACATTTACATCACTCCAGAAAAAGAAGAAAAAAGAAAAAACTCATACATACTATACCCCTTATCCGTCCTTCTCATTGACCACTAGTATTTCCCCCTACCCAATTTATTTTAACATTTTTCCCCCTATTATTTATTTAGGCACTAATTTTAAGTAGGTTCAGTTTGCTATTACAGAAATAAGTTTCACAAGGGCAAGACTTGAGATTGAGTCCTTTGCTTATTAAACTGGAAGCCCTTCATTTTAAAGAAAATGTTAGGAATTCCCCAGCTGGGGAAGTTTAATAGTTCTATTTCTCCCAGCCCCTCAAGGGACTTTGCAAACACTCCTCCATTTTTTGCCCAAAATACTCAGAAATGAGTTATGGTATAACATTTAACTTATGCAGAATATTAAGATTTTATTCCGTATTCCAGGTTCTATATCTGAAGAAGCTGAATTATATTGTTCAAATAAACTGACTAGACATATTCAATTAGTGTGCTACAGAAAATCCAAATTTACAGAAAAATAAACATTTTTTCTTTTTGTCTCACACAAAAGTTAAATCTTTAAAATACAGACAGTATTATTCTTTACCTTGTATATTGATTTATCTTAGTTTTAACCAGATCAGTCTCATTACATCTTTAATTGCAGTTTGATCTTTTTCAGTTTTTTTTTTTTTAACAGTTGCTGTTATGCTGCCTTTCAAAGCTGGAGAACTGAATCTGAGTCTCAGGTATCACAAATATTTAAAGTTCCAGGAAATTACTAGGTTATACAAAGAGCAAAGCATATCAGAATTTAAAGATAACAGTTAAAACTGACAATCTAAGCTCTAATTTTATAAGTATTTTTAAATGAAGCTACTTTCAGAGATAAAAACATTAGATAGTCGTTTTATATTAACAAGGCAGTTTTCTTTATGAATGATACAGTGTGGATCTGACATTCAATTACAACCTCATAAACCATCTAGCACATCCCTCCTTATTATATGTATAACTGTTAATGCTAGTTTATATCATGATTCACAAAGCATTTATTACTGAAGTGAATTACCTTTTTTTCTGAAATGATTAAGAGAACCAAAATTGTTGAATTGTTCTCCCACAAATACCAGTAGCTGTGTTGCCTTCAGCATGTCAGTGGTTTCATTTGCTTGTTAAAGAAGAAATGTCACTAGGCTTACATGTGACAATAATTGCTCTTCTACATTGTGTCAGTGTTGCCATGTGATGTGTGGTGATGTCATTTGATGGACTTTTGCCAACAGCTACTTTTGCATTCTCATTGAGACCATGGCATTAATTTTGCAGATACTTTTACAAATCAGCAGTAATATGAGACTTATTTTTGCTCAGAGGAATGTATTTTGATGCTTTCGTAGGTTTATGCTTTTGATATTTTTAGTGATAAGATATGTAAGCTTTTGGAACCACATTTTATGCCTTTTCTAGGGGGGTGAATATGTGGTTGTTTTACCAGAAGTGTCACCACACTTCCAGGAATGTGTTATGGCTTCATTTTGTAATGTTTGAGTATTTTAGAAAACTGGAATTTGTTAAAAATTGGAATTCAGCTGATTGGGTGGGATGGGGGAGGGAGTAGGAGAGGCAAATTGATAGTTAATTATCCCAGTATAGTTTGTTAAATAATACTTCTTTTACCCCAACAAGATGACATTTTTATCATTTATTAAATTCTTACTGTATTTTCTTTGTGGATTCCTTATTCTGTGCTGCTGTTCTGTTTATGTACATCTGTTTTAATTATTCTAGCTTTTTAAATACATTTATTATATCTTATAGCTCTGTTCTCTTTTTTTTTCAGAATAATCTGGAATAATTCTTATATTTTTATATTTCCTTGTGGATTTTAGAATCAGTTTGTCTAGTTCTCAAAAAAATTCTCTTAAATATACTCTTGATCTTTTCTTGTGTCCTTTCATATGTTTCATAGGTCTTGTGTATTTCTCCTAAAGCTTCTTCCTAGTTATTTGATCTCTTTTATATTGTAAGTGGGATTCTTTTTTTTTCCATTTAATGTTTCCCCTGCTTATTGTTAGCATTAGGAAAATTATTAATTTGTTAAGTTTTAGTTAGCCACCTTACTAAATTCACTTAATATTTCTAATTGCTTCTCAGTTGATTCACTTAGCTTTTCTGGGAATATAATCCTTATTTGTAACTAAACAATTTTGCTTTATATTTTTCCAAACTTTTTATCTTTCGTATTACTTTGCTTACCAGTTGCACTGGTTAGAACTTCTAGAACATTTTGTTGTAATGAGCATGCTTGTCTTGTTCATTAATTTAATACTTCTAATGTTTTACTAATTGCTTACATTAATTGGAATATTTGTATTATCTCACCATTGGTCATGAAGCTGGCCTTTTAGTTTTCTTTATATATAAAATATAAAGGAAATACCAATTTACTTGTGTTTTATGAGGTAATTTAAAAAAATCAGAAGTATATATCAATATTATCAATTCCATTTTGATATCTGTGTATGCCAGGTATTAAAATGTTAATTGTTGCCATCTCTTAATTACTAAATTATTTCTACCTGATTATGCTGTACTTCACTTTAAGTCTTTGGTAGTCTGTAAACTTCTTCCTTACCTGTTAAATTCAAGAATATGGTGCTTATTTTTATTTATATATTTATATTTAAAATATCTATTATATTTCTACAATTTGTTGCCTTATGTATAATTTATTTACAATGTCCTATATTAAAAATATTTATGTAGATAGGCCTAGCATAAATTAGGAGCTCAATAAATATTTGTTGAATGAGTTCATTTTTATTATCTGATTAGTGAGAATCTTGATAGATTATTTTTTAGGGTGATAAGCGATTATCTGTTTTAGAAGTGGAGAAAACTCAGAAAATATATGTCTAGTATTAACAATTGCAGTTTCCTGATTTAGTGGTCATATAGCTGATGTCTGATTCTTCATTTTTCCTATTCTGACTCTATAGCATCTTGCTCTGAATTCCATTCTGCTAGAGCTGTCTGTCGAGTTAAGTATTTAACATACACACACACGAAGAATAATTTTTTCAACATATGTGGGAGAGTGGGGAAATGTATATTTTGTAGAAAATTGTTAAAGTACAGAGATAAAGCTGGATATTCTTTGAAACAAGTGCCTCTCAACAGCTCTGGGTTTTTCCTATTCTAATTTGTCTCATACTAATCAACAATCTATTAATAGCTAGTCTATAATCTAATAAATGTAATTTATCTGTTTCTAATCAATTGATTTATTCTGATCAATGAAGAATGAACTTGGGGAAATTTTCAAAGAAGAGAATAATTGCTGTTAGCTCTTCAGTTTTGAGAATTTGATCCAAAACTATTGACTATATAGTCTTTATGTATAGCTAGAAAATATTTCACAAGTCAGATAGTAGTTTAATACCTTAAGGGAATAGAAGCTGGTATCATTTCCAGATTTTTGATTAGTAGTTCAGACCAGAAGTGTTGGAAAATTATTGCCATCTAGGGGACTATGGTATGCTTACATAAATAGAGCTGGTGGCCTTAATGTAGGGCCTGATGTATCACAGTAATTCTTGCCACTGCAGCTGGAATGTATCTTAGTTGTTGTTGTCTGTCCTCAGTATAAAGGCCAAGATTTCTGTGAAGAAATCATAAAAAAAATAGTCCTTTTGTGGTTTTCATTAAGGGATGTTTTCTGGGCAGTGTGAGAAAATGCTCTGCTTGCTTTGTGCTCCAAAGACAGAAGACATCTTTTTATAAACATTTATAACAGAAGCCATTTCTTCTTTGAAAAGATATAGACACATGCAAAGTACCATTGTTTTGGTTTGCTAAGGCTGCCAGAATGCAATATTCCAGAAATGGAGTGCTTTTTTTTTTAAACATGGTCAGGCACCTGGAATCAAACCCGGGGCTCCTACATGGCAGGTGAGAACTCTGCCACTGAGCCACCATTGCCCGCCCTGGATTAATTTATATAAAGGGGATTTATTATCTTACAAGTCATAGTTGTAAGCCCATGAAAATGTCCAAATTAAGGCACCAAAATGAGCATACTTTCATTCAGAAAGGCCGCCAACGTCTGGAACACCTCTGTCAGCTGGGAAGGCGCATGGCTGGTGTCTGCTGGTCCTTGCTCCCAGTTCCTTGCTTCCAGCTTCTGATTCCGGTGGCTTTCTCTCTGTGTCCTGTGGGTCCTCAGTTTCTCAGGGCAGACTCTGGGTTTCATCTCTTAGTTAGCATCTCCAAACGTCTGTGTCCTGGTTTCATCTTTCTGCTTTCTGTGTCGACTTTCTGTGTTGGCTCTCTGTCTCTCTGTGATGTCTTGTAAGGATGCCGGTAAACTAGATAGGACCCCACCTTGAATGGTCTAGTTACGTCTCCATGGAAATGATCTAATCAAAAATTCCCATGCAGATCCAGACTGTGCAACAGGACTGGATACAAAAACTCAGAAATGGACAGCACAATACTACCTAACTGTAATGTAATTATGTTAAAACACTGAATGAAGCTGCATGTGAGAATGATAGAGGGAGGAGAGCTGGGGACATAAATGAAATCAGAAAGAAAGATAGATGTTAAAGATCGAGATGGTATAATCCAGAATGCCTGGAGTGTATAATAATAGTGAAATGTACAATGTACAAATTTTAAAAGTGTTTTTGCATGAGGAAGAACAAAGGAATGTCATTATTGCAAGGTGCTGAAAATAGATGATAATTAATACTTTAAGATATCACCTTATGTGTGAGACTAAAGCAAAAAATGTTTATTTGTTACAAAATTTATATTTTGACTAGAGCATTTCCTAATATAACTCATGTAGATAGTTTGATTGAATGCCATAAGTACTTGGAATCTCAGGTAGCACATGAGATTTTGTTAGTTTGTCCAGAGTGATGCCCCGATGAATCCCAGAATGATTTGATCAGTGACTGGAAAAGTATTTGCAAGCCCCCTTTGGGGAATGGTGAGAGCGGGGAGAAATTCAACTTCCCCAAGTTGAATTCTTGATATTCTCACAAGCAGTGTGGACAACCAAAGCTATAGGTTGAGCCCCTAGTCTTGGGGTTTGTTCATATGAAACTTAACCCCACAAAGGATAGGTCAAGTCTACTTAAAATTTAGGCCTAAGAATCACCCCCAAGAGAGCCTCTTTTGTTGCTCAGATGTGGCCTCTCTCTCCAGCCAACATGATGAGCAGTCTCACCACCCTCCCCCTCTCTGCGTGGGACATGACTCCCAGGGGTGTGGACCTTCCTGGCAACGTGGGACAGAGATCCTGGAATGAGCTGAGACTCAGCATCAAGGGACTGAGAAAAACCCTAGAATGAGC
>PVIY010023943.1:10819-38802 GCA_004026745.1 Myrmecophaga tridactyla | reverse complement strand
GCCAGCAACCTTTGGAGATGAAGAAGGAAAATGCTTCCCGGGGAGCTTCATGAAACTGGAAGCCAGGAGAAGAAGCTAGCAGATGACACCACGTTCGCCATGTGCCCTTCCAGCTGAGAGAGAAAGCCCTGACTGTGTTTGCCATGAGACTTCTCACTTGAGAGAGAAACCCTGAACTTCATTGGCCTTCCTGAACCAAGGTATCTTTCCCTGGATGCCTTAGATTGCACATTTCTGTAGACTTGTTTTAATTGGACATTTTCTCGGCCTTCGAATTGTAAACTAGCAACTCATTAAATTCCCCTTTTTAAAATCCGTTCTGTTTCTGGTATTTTGCATTCTGGCAGCTAGCAAACTAGAACACATGTCATCACCTAATCCAGCTTAACAACCACTCTTGATTAAATCACATCTCCAAGGAGATGATCTGATTACAGTTTCAAACACAGTATTGATTAGGGATTATTCTGCCTTTATGAAATGGGATTTAGATTAAAACATGGCTTTTCTAGAGGACAATCATCCTTTCAAACCAGCACACCCCTATACCCCTCTATTATCTGATTTTTGTAGAGGATCAAACCTTTGAAGTAGTTCGTGCAAAAATTTATTTGTAATTGTAGAGTTAATTGGTGGGATACATGACTCTATATGACCCTTTTCAATCAGAGTCACCTTCAATAAGACAATGTTACTTATTACCCCACTAGTGAACTGCTGTCACTTCTATCTGTTCACTTACATTTAAGTTCAACCTCATTGGGTAACCATTCACCCATCTCTAGCTTCTGTGTATCTCTAAGTCCCTATAATCTACTTTACAAGCCTCTGAGTTTACCTTTTGTTTGGCTCCTTTTTAAAATGCCTAGCTCTTTATTGAGATACTCATATTGTACATTCATCATTTTCCTGATATCCTTTACTTCTTTCTCTGTATTTTCTTTTATCTCTTTGAGTATATTGGAGATCGTTTTTTAAAAAGTCTTAATCTGTAATGTCCAAAGACTGGTTTTCTTCGTTGTTGGTCTCTGAAGTTTTATCGTGTTCTTTTGGGTGGCCTATCATTTCCTGTTTCTTTGTTTGTCTTGTAATCCTTAATTCCACACTGTCCATTGTTAAATTTTAGTGTGTTAATTCTTGGATTTAGTCCCCTGGGCTGTGTTCCTTAATTCATTTCCAGTTAGCGACATGACAGAGATTTCCTTGAATGCCAGGAGCTAACAAAAACAAACAAACCAATGCAAAAATCACCTTCCAGTCTTTACAAATTGGCTCTTTGTTGGCTGGTACTGTTTCAGAATTTAGCCTTCTTATCGAGAAGATCAACTCAAGGCAAAGTGTAGAACCCTCTTCATCTTTTCTGAGCCTGTATCTTGTCCTGGGCTTGCACTCATGGTTTAGGAATTCCCCTGTTTACAGGAATCTGAGTGCCCCTTCTACCTCCTATGAAATATACCTTGTAGCCTCCTGGTTGCTCTGTTGTAGGTCTTAAAGCCAGTATTCCTTTGCCCCAACTCACTTCAATTTAATTGTTTCTTATACTACTTTAACTAAGCCCAAGCAGCTTCTGCCTGCAGGGCAAGTTCTGCAAGAACAAGCCAGAGAAGAATGTCCTGATTTAGTCTTTCAGGTTCCCACCTGGCATCCAAGTATTCTCTCTGGGACAGAATCAGGAACCTTCAATGAGTATAGAGACTGACGCCACAGCCCACTGGAAAGGGGTTGGGAGAGGGACCAGCAATGGCACAACAAGCTGCTCCTGCTGATTTTAAGTTGTACTTTCTTCTTTAGCACTCACTCAGTTAACCCTTTAACTATCTGTTGGAATTTTGAATAAGAAGGCTTTGTCAATTTTTGGTAGTCGTTTAAAGATTTTGGGGAGGGTAGCAGAATGCTGGCTTCTCTGTCACTGCCATCTTGCAATGAGTGAAACTTATTGACTTTTAATTCAGACAAACCAACGATTAAAAAATTCATGACACTTGGGAAGAAAAACTTTTAACTAAAAAAAAATCAGCGTAGCCTCATGTTCAGAGATTTCCACATCTAAATCTTAATATACTAACTGGGTGTATTAAGGAATTATTTGATTAGGATTTTTTTTGTTAATTTCACATTGTTATGAAGGTATTGTAGGAGGATTTTCTTTAAAAAAGAGTTTTTTAGAATTACAGATGAAATTATCCGATGTCTGAGATTTGCTTCAAATTACCCATTGGTGAGGGAAAGAAAGAGGTGGATGTATAGACCAAGTGTTGATAGTAGTTAAAACTATATGATGGGTACATGGGGATTCAATTCACCACTCTATTTACTTTTTTTTTTTTTTTTGGTGGGGGGTGCATGTTCCAGAAATCGAACCCAGATCTCCCAAGTGGAAGGCTAGTATTCCACCACTGCAGTCTGTTTCCTTTTGACATGTTAATAAATACCTATAATAATTTAACAATAGGGCTGTCTCTGGTCATTAAAAAAATGAGAATTTAAACTGGGGCATGGAGAAGACAGAATTGTTAGGCATGAGCTTTCTTTGGGATGTAGTAGGGAAACCTGAATGGGTAGAGGACAGCAGCAAGGGAGGCTTTGGATATGCAGGAGACAGGAAAGAGAAAGTAGGACATGGGAAGCGGGTTTTAAGCCTTTGTAGGCACCAAACAGGATGCCGAATTTTCCTTAGAGCCCTAGGATCAGAGAGCTAGGAGGAATCATCTCATATACTACATTCATTTTAATATCATGAGTTGCCAGAGGGTCTAGTTTCAGAGATTTTTGGAAGATGAAAACTCTGGCTTCTTCCTGGACAGCATCATTGCTCCATCCTGGCTAGTCCAGTATACCCAGTCTGATCACTTGGCTTACCTGGCACCATGCCCAAGCAATCCATGCCCTTTCTTACTGAGAGAAAGAGGGTAAGAATCAATGAAAAAAAAAAATTGTCCAGACTTCCATGCTTAGGCGACATAATCCTTTCTTACCACTTCCTTTATTGTCATGAAAATTTTGAAAAAAAACTTTTAATTAAAAAAAATCAGCATAGTCCCATATTCAGAGATTTCCACCTAAGACACCCCTAAAACATGTCCTTGAAATCATCAATATTTCTCTTGTAAATATTTTAATAACATCTCACATTTTAAAAATTGTGGCTATGTATGACATATTATCATATCTTTACAACAGAATTGAGGCAGATTACTAGGGCATTTTACAGAAGAGAAAAAAACAGTAATTTTTACTTTATTTTAGAAGCTATTATTTCCTTCAATGTGACATCTGTCCTGGCACATAGTGGGTGATCAGTAACTATTTGTTGGATGAATGCCATTTAAGATATGATTGGATTTATGAGTTTGCAATTTCGTGCACAGTTTTTCAAAATATTTGATTCTCTTTTGGCTCCCTCCAGTGTAGTCTTTTTGAGTAAAAAGATGGAAATCTATTTGCAGTGATTTATACAAGTAGATGTTTATTTGGAAAAACTGATTTAGAATTGACCCCTTGAGCTGTTATCCACCCCTAAAATTATATAAATTATATATGATATATAAAACTATGTCATATAATTAGCAAATTAATTAACTACATATTTCACTTTAAGCATAAAAATAAAATAATATTACAATGAAAAACTTATTTTAGGGGTTTTTTGGGAAAAAAAACCTTTAAGTCATTAAATTAAAACTTTAAACCAGGACAATAATAACATCATGGCTTTAGAATAAAATCTGGCGTGTGAAAGTTCGATGGGATCAACTGTAGCAGGATCAACCACACTCTTTAGCATTTACAAGCTAATTCACAAGCAATTGTGAGAGGGAAAATAAAGCCATTAGTAATTGTATTGCTGCTGAGATTAATACTACTACCTTCTACAATAGCTAAACTATTACAACAAAAATACACATGAGGGCGCTCTAATCAGTCAAACGGAGAGGCATAAACATTTCTTACTAGGAATCAGACTTTCAAAATTTAAGTAAAAAACAGTACTATAGTTTTAGAGATGGAAAGATTAAGGCCCAAAGAGATTGTAATTTATATGCTCCATTTGTAGAGTAGTAAATTTTTTTTTTTTAAAG
Source organism: Myrmecophaga tridactyla (assembly GCA_004026745.1). Taxonomy (NCBI): domain Eukaryota; kingdom Metazoa; phylum Chordata; class Mammalia; order Pilosa; family Myrmecophagidae; genus Myrmecophaga; species Myrmecophaga tridactyla. The sequence goes on along the minus strand of PVIY010023943.1, from coordinate 34,723 downwards.
TTTGTACAGCAGTCCCTTGTCAGTGAGCTTATGTGCGAATTTGACTCTCAATCCTGGCTACTCTTTATTTGAAATCTTTACCCATGGCATAATTTATTTTCAGTCTTAAAATAAATGCATCTAGGTATAACATTTATAAGCTGTAGGGAAAAACAATTAATTAGAATATTTAATATAATTTTTTTTGCTCCATGAAATGTTGGTTGTACTTATTTATAACTTAAAGCTGATTCTCAACTGCTTTATTTGAGTATGATTCTTAGTTTTTTTCTTATCTCTGATGTGTTTCTGTTTTGTTCTTTGGCTTTCATATAATTATAAAGCTACCAAGCTGCCTGCAGATTTTTCAGAAAGATGGCTTATAACCACCCACAACATTTCATTAGCTAGAAGCTATGATAGATATACATATAGAATGTAGGTTATTTTCCCAACAATCATTAGGTATATGGCAGTATTTATTTTCTAAGCAAGTTTTCTTCAACTAAATACTTTCATTGTCACAGGAAGATCTGCTTCATTAGACACTTCACACAGTCTGTCCAGTTCCACATTTTTACTTTTACAGAGGAATTTCTTTTCTTAAACAATAAACTCATTTGTTTTAAAAAATAAAAGTAAAAAAGCAAAACCAAACCAAACCCAGCGCTCTGAATTTAAAAGGTCTCTCTTTTAAGAGGCGAGGTGGAGGGAAAGGGAGTTTGTCATGAACCTCATGTTCTGATCTGTCTTAGTGAATTTGACTTAAGAGTATATGTGTTTCATTTCAAGACAACTGATTGTATTTCAAGACAATTGATTTGTATTTTATAGTGGTAGAAGTTAAGCCTTTTCCTGTCCTGAAATCCTTAGAATCCTATAATTTTTATCTATGTTATTATCTATATCCTATAAATTGTTGATAATGATAATCTCAGGGGAGATAATTATATGGGGGATTTTTATTATCTATGTCGTGTATAAAATAATGAGCATGCATTCCTTTATTTAATAAATAGAAAGTGAAATGTAAAACTGGGAATTGTTCCCTTACTTCAGGGCAAAAAGATAAAGTAGTGAAAAACATGACTTTTAGTTCCACTTAAAGCTTTTAGATCAAAGTTTTCTTATTGATAATATTGAAACAACCGGCTGCTTTTATTTTGAAGGCATAAAGTAAATTTAATTTTCACTAACGATATTTGCGGAAGTACTAAAGCACATGGGATGGTTTGCTATGTAAGGTGTGTCTATATAGTTATCTTAATAACCACATAAAAAGTGCTTAATATCATTAGTCTTCAAGGAGATGCAAATTAAAACTATAATGAGATACTACTTTATGCCCACCAAGAAGGCTAAAATTAATAGGCGGACAACACCAAATGGAGAATATGGAGCAATCAGAACCAGAAAGGGAAGTGCAAATTGGGATAACTACTCTAGAGAGAGTGTATTGGACATTTGACTATAAGTCTTTCTATGGCTATATTCTTTCATTTCTTTTGGGTATCAGCTATAGTTAATAAACCTTCTGCTAACAGTTTCAATGACTGCTTGCTTGTATAAAATTTTGCATGTTACAAATTGACTCTGGAAAATAAATAGTTCAATCAATTCACTCTGGTATTTACACAATACATCCAAGCTTATAAAATCTCTGGAAACAAAGGGTCCAGAGAGCAGTTGCAACGAGCTAGCCAACTTTTCTTATTTGAAAGGGTACTTCTTCCTGGATTTTAATGTTTTAATGGAGAAAGTAATGACAGGTTGCAAGATTCTCCTCTCTCTGCATTGTGGGGATTTGCATTGGCTCTTGGCTCAATGCAAGTTCTTGATTGTATTGGTTTAAATCCTAACCCCGCATCCTTGAGCGAGCTACTTCACCTATCTGTGCCTTAGTTTTCTCATATATAAAATGAGAGAATAATATGTTCTTTCATAGGGTTGTTATAAAAGTTAAATTAAAAGCATTATTTATAGCATAGCATTGGCATTTGGTATGTGCTCAATAAATGGTAGCTAGTAGTAGTTTGTTATTGTCAAATTTTCTTTTCTCCAGAATTTTGAAACTACATCAGAAATAAGAAACAGCTATCAATTTTACCAATTTCTACACTGATTCAATTTGATGTAAATTTAGTTGTAATCACTGTAAACTTGAAATAGGTAATGTGAGGGTTTGTTTGTTTTAATTAAGAAGTTATGAAAGGAATTCAAGGGATCAACAGAATTGAGCATATATTTAGGTCGAGGAAAAATATTCCCTTCTACCTACTCTCCCACTCCACAGAAGTCTTCAGCATCCATTGCCTCAAACAAGTCAAAAGCTTTTGAATTATAAGAATTTGGGCTTTTGAGTTTCAAAAACCTGAGGCCTGCAAGACTCATGGCACAGGGTTCATGTCATCACCAGTAGCTTTAGATGAAGAGCCAGGCTACCTACTCCGTCCTGGACTAGAGAGAGTGTCTATGGGCCCAGCAAGGTGTGTGAGCAAAGAAAGTGTGTACATAAGTGTGTACATGAGTGAGCAAGCACCAGCCTGTAGGAGAGCTGTAGGAGAGCTGCAGAGAGCCCACGCACCTCATCCTGGCACAAGCAGTCAGCAGGACATATGAGACCCTGCAGCCAGGACCAGGAAGGTGCCTCAGTGACAGCATGGTCTGGATAGGAATCAGGGTGTCTCAGCATATGTCTGGCTGAATACATGGAAACTAGAGGCCACAGCATCATGTTCATATCTGGAACTTAGATGCAGCCCAGTAAAGGCAGGACGGGGCATTCTGTCCTTGGGAACAATGAGGGATCAAAATAGAAATTAAATGCAGATTTAAAAAGGAAAGTTAACTTTTTGCACTGTTAAGGCCATAAGTGTGTAATAATCATAAATATATCCCAAATTTCTTACTAGATTGATATCCTTCTTGGATCAGAAAAAAATGTAGGCTACCCTCCTAATGTCTTGAGTAGAAAAAGGGTGCCATTGTCCATGATGCTGAGCACGTAATAGATAGGGGATAGATGTTGTAATTATATCAATATGAAATTTAAATTATACATTGATAGATCCCCAACAAAAATGTGTACTTATACTCATTAAAATGCATGCTTCAGGATGTTCATAGTAGCATATTAGTAATAGCAAAAAAACTGAAAACTAACCAAATGCTCATCAGCCGCAGAATGGATAAATAAATTGTGGTATATTTAAACAAGGGCATAGTATAGAACAAGGAAAAGGAGGAAGCTACCTGCAATGGCATGGCTAAATTTTACAAACCTAAGTTGACTGAAAGAAGCCATTCACAAAAGTACTAATGTATGACCCCATTTAAACAAAGTATCAAAACAGGCATAAAGAATCTATCAGAAGTCAGAATAGTGGTTACTGTGTGTTTGTGTGTGCCGGAAGACAGCTGGTGTCTGGAGGGAATATGAATGAGGAGTGTTTCTGAGGAACTAATAATGTTCTGTTTCTTGGTCTGGTTGAGGGTTATATGGATGTGTTCAGTTTTGCGAACATTCGTTTTGCCGTACGCGTACATATGCCTTTTAGAAGTACTGTGGTTGTCGTGTACTCTTTCTTCCTTATGTCAGTCAATTGTGCAGTTTATGATTTATCAAAGGCAGAGGAATAGTCAGGTTACAAAAGAAAGATAAACCCTGAAAATAATGATGCAAATTTAAAAATTTTTCTTTACTTTTTATCAATAGAGATTTTCTTCTCCTTAAAAGATGGTAGATTACTCAAAAAGTTAGAGCAATATTGGAAAAACTCCTGGATTCGATAGAAAAGTGTGTTTTGGAATTTGCAGTAGTTAAGATGATTTCCATGTATATATACTGAATGGTCTACACTTGCTTTATAAAGAATTCTACTATCTTAGCTATTTCAGCATCCAGTGTAGCAGTGAGAACTCGGCAGTTTAAATCTGGCTGGATTGTAGATAGAGGCTGACATGTTAGATTTAGTACAACAGTAGAATTAATGCTCAAATCTCCCATGCCACACAGTTTTCCCATATGCTACATAAAAATGCTATATAGTTTTTCACTCAAAAACTGCTACATTAGGGTGCTAGCTGATTTTATACCTTCAACTTGCTTAATGTTTTCATTTATATACAATAGAGTTTTACACCGCATAAATCAAGCAATCTATCGCAAAACAATTTGCAGTAAAATCATAATAAATGTATACAAAGTATTGATTTAGCATTAATTTTCAAACTGCAAAAGTCAATGAACCATAATTCTATAAATAAATTGGTAAAAAGAAACACATAAATGACAAAAAAATTAGCCACTAGAGAATTACTATGTGTTATGTTTGTACTTTTTAGACCACTACGTGGGGAAAATATATGGGAGGAGACTTAATAAATTTAAAAATTAGTAACATAAAAATAATAATTCACAAAGAAACAGACTGTCTCAACAAAATGGTGAGGAAAACCACCCAAGAATCTGGTTCATAATCTCAAAGCATCTTTACACACTTGTGCTTTCAAAAAAAAAAAAAATCGGAGGCAGATCTAATGACACGATTGATTTAATTCTTAAGAATATCATGTTTCTGTATGTGTGTATATGTTTGAATATCTTTACTATTTTAAAAGCCCACATTGAAGTTAAAACCTTGGCAGTAATAGTCTGTACGGCCATGAGTGTTGGGATCTGACTGCCGCATGCCTTATAAGCCATTGCCCAGCCTGGGTTTGCTCACTTGCAGTGATGGAAATTCACTCCCTCCCAAAACATTATGGCCTACTTTGTTCTAACCTGCATAATTTTTTAGAGATTATGGCCATGGTTGTGGTTCAGCCTCCATTTTGTCAGAGAAAAACGTTTCTCTAAAACTATATTTACTGGACTCTTTGCAGCCCAATCTCAGGTGACCATCTTTTTTTTTTAAACATAACAACACACAAACATGAACATTCTTACCATATGATCATTACGTTCTTGGTATATAATCAGTAACTCACAATGTCATCACATAGTTGTATATTCATCATCATGATCATTTCTTAGAACATTTGCATCAAGTCAGAAAAAGAAGTAAAAAGAAAAAAGAAAAAATTCATACATACCATACCCCTTACCCCACTCCCTTTCGTTGATCACTAGCATTTCAATCTACTAAATTTATTTTAACATTTGTTCCCCTATTATTTATTTATTTTTAATCCGTATGTTTTACTCATCTGTCCATAAGGTAGATAAAAGGAGCATCAGACACAAGGTTTTCACAATCACACAGTCACATTGCGAAAGCTATATCATTATACAATCATCTTCAAGAAACATGGCTACTGGAACACAGCTCTACATTTTCAGGCACTTCCCTTCAGCTGCTCCATTATACCTTAAGTAAAAAGGTGATATCTATATAATGCATAAGAATAACCTCCAGGATAACCTCTTGACGCTGTTTGAAATCTCTTAGCCATTGACACTTTATTTTGTCTCATTTCTCTCTTCCCCTTTTTGGTCTAGAAGGTTTTCTCAATCCCTTGATGCTGACTCCCAGCTCATTCTAGGATTTCTGTCCCACATTGCCAGGAAGGTCCAAACCCCTGGGAGTCATGTCCCACGTGGAGAGGGGGAGGGCAGTGAATTTGCTTGTTGTATTGACTGAGAGAGAGAGAGAGGCCACGTCTGAACAACAAAAGAGGTTCTCTGGGGGTAGCTCTTAGGCCTAATTTTAAGTAGGCTTAGTCAGGTGACCATCTTATAATAATATCAATTGGACACAAAGGACACCAGATAAGAGTGTGGCTACGTTAGTAAAGATGCCATCGTCTTCACCTGGAAAACACAGAAGACCTTCATTCTGACACATTTCACTGAAGGGTATTGTCTTCATTAGGTACTACAAGTACAGAAAGTCAGGGTTTTCTTTTGGAGACTATGTCCCAAGGCTGTGCATTCTCCTCTGGAGTCCTGACATTTGCAATGATTGGACTAGTTTAGGTTTAGTTCATATGCCCGCCACTGACCCAAGGGCCAGGGAAACAGGATGCACTGAGCTTGGCCATGCACTCTAACTCTAGGGCCAGGGAGTAATATCTTTTCAGATCCTATCAGGGTGTGCAGTGGATCACAATGGAAAATCAGAGCTGTTTCCAGGTTTGTTGTGAGTGTAGTATAGGTTCACTGCACAACTGCATACTGCACAACTCCAAGGGGCACCATTCATAAACTCTACAATGTGATTGGAGTCCTTGGAGCTGTGTGGTATACAGCCTGTGCAGTTGTAGGCAGTATGCATATCTGTGATTCAGAAAAGCACACGTAGATGATGGAGAGGCAGATTACAAATGTTCACTACTCTGATGAACTACATTTGCTTTTCTTTTTGTTCCCAACAGGCTTCTGAGGGTACTTACAACCCTCAATCTAATCTATTTCTCTGATCTATTTATATCCTGTCTCTGAAACAGTGGTTTTCAACTTTTTTTCCCTGCTACAATATGTATATAAAGAATAATATTCATAAAATCTGTCCTTACGTTATGTTCAATTCTGTAGTGTGTTCTGGGATGCTACCCCTTTGTGATGCTACCCACTTACTCGAGAAAAAACTGCAGACTTCTGAGTATCATAGGAGAGGAGAGACAAGGACCTGGAGGAAGGGCAGGGTTTGTGTGATGGGTAAGTCCCTCCTTTGCCCTTAGCTAAGGCAAGTAAAATGGGAAATGCTTAGAGAATCACTTGAAAACTGCATTGGTTGGGGGGAGAGGTGCCTGCAAGAAGGGGTGACTGGTATTTTGATACCCCAGGTGGACATCTGCTTAGGTGTCACATCTTGTGGTAGTTAGATTCAGTTGTCAACTTGGTCAGGTGAAGGCACCTAGTTTTGTTCCTGTGGACATGAGCCAATGGTACTCATTTGTTGCTAATTACGTCTTCAGTCGGCTAGGAGGCGTGCCTGCTGCAATGAATGACGTTTGACTTAATTGACTGGTGCTTAAATGAGAGAGCACAACGTAGCACAGCCTAAGCAGCTCAGCATACCTCATCTTGGCACTTGCAGCTCAGCGCAGGCCTTTGGAGGTACAGAGAGAAATCACCCTGGGGAAAGTCGTTGGAACCCAGAGGCTTGGAGAGAAGGACAGCAGAGAACATCCTGTGCCTTCCACGTAAGAAAGAACCTCAGTTGAAAGTTAGCTGCCTTTCCTCTGAAGAGCTAACAAAATAAATCCCCTTTTATTAAAAGCCAATCCATCTCTGGTGTGTTGCATTCAGGCAGCTAGCAAACTAGAACACATCTGATCTGCCACCTGTGCCTATCTGAGCAAGGGAGGAACAAACCAAAGAGAGATGGAGGGGCAGAGACGGAGGCTAGCAGAGCATCCTACGTTCCCCCTGTGGCTTGGCAAAGATGTGAGCATTTCCCAAGGGTCCTGCAGAAGGAAGCTGGACCTGAGTGTGTTCCCGCTATTCATTCAAGAGAGATATCCCTTCACTAATGGTATCACAACAGTAAGGGCTGTGGTCTCCACTTGTGCTGAGAGAGATTAGGGCAGAGGTAGAAGAAATGAAACTGGAACCAGACCTCCTTAAATAAGGAATGAATTGTGATGAGGCCCTGTGTTCTGAATTAGTTAGGTTGGATTTTAAATTTTGGTCCAGGTGGAGGTCAGGTGCAACACAATGGGAAACTGAGGCCAAAATACATGAGAAAAGATAGTTACTCCCAGGTGCCTGAGAGAGAAGGGTGCCATGAGGGGTCATTGGGAAGTGCAATCAACTCAGGTGACTAAATCAGCAGGCGGGAGCACACAGGCAGAGCAAGAGGAACCTGTGGACTTTATTGTGATCCAGTGGCGGAGGGTAGTAGATTCCCGTCGGAGTCAAGGATTGGTTAGTTTAAAGCAAACATGCAAAAAGGGACAGGGTCTGGGGGTCCGAGGGTAGTGGGATGGTTAGCTTATCATTTGGAAACAGCTACGAGTTTGGGTAAGATGGGTGGGTGGTGTGTGTGGTAGCTGCAGAGGTAGGTTTGGACTCTGGGGAAGTTTATGCCCAGGGCCTGAAAGCTGCTTATTAACTAGGCCAAAGGTCAGTGTTGAGGCCAGTGGCTTAGCCAAAGTAAGATGGATGCCAAGGAGGCACACAAAATTTTGATAGTTACAATACCCTGCCAGGCTCTCAAAGAGCCCACACAGTAGCCTTAGAAGGGAGTAAGCCACAAAGAGCCCACACAGTAGCCTCAGAAGGGAGTGAGCCACTGGGCACCTACCATACCAAGACACCTGTGACAGCTATGGTGGTGAACTGCCCAGTTCAGCTTCAAGAAGTGCAGGTAGCTGTCGGTTTCCAGCTGTAGTGTCTTCAGGATCAGCTTGTTGCATTTGAGATGGTTGAGCCCTGAGCCTATGCCTTGCCTGTGCAGTCCCCAGGCAATGACAGAGCACGGTGGGGCTACTAAGGCTGGTCATATCTGCCCAATGCAGGACTTCTCTAATATACACTGGGTGCTCCACAGTTCCCCACTGGTTAGACGGACTTTGGCAGATCTGTCCTACAATCTGAGGCTCTCCCTGCTCCTTCACTTTCCCAAACACTGCCCACAGGTATTCTAGTCCTCTTGTATTCTTCTAAGTCTTGTACTCTGCTGCAGCATCTGCTTCTTGGAGAACTCTAACTGAGGTATCCTTAGCCAATCAGCATTCACCACAGAAATAATGGGACCCTACATCCATACCCAGTTAGAGAATGAGAAAGTTGTCCTTTTCATCTTTCCTGGCACCACCAACAGCAACGAAGCAGGACCTGGAGAGGTGAAGTGAAAAAACAGACCATCGCTCTCCCCCGCTCCATGTCCCTCTGGCTTTGGGTCAAGCCTGGCCTGTGAAGGGAGGAGAGTGATAAAGGAATGAGGTTTAAATTAGTTTTATCAGATTTAGCAAATAAAAACACAGGATACCCATTTAACATTTGAATTTCAGATAAACGATGAATACCTTCTTTCAGTATAAGTACATCCCAAATATTGCTTGTTTGTAAATGCAATGTTTAAGTTTGAAGGTTTTAAAAAGCCTGGACCTTTTTTTTTTTTTGGACTAAACTCTTAACATGCGAAAGGGGCCAGAAAGTTATGGAATCTGTCCAAGATGTTAAACAGAGGGAAGAGATTCAGTATAGTACAGTTGGGCCCTGTGATGAGTGAAAGAAAGTTTCACAATTATTACCCTGAGCTGAAAGTCATCAATAAACTGATTACATATAGAGTAAATCTTTAAACGCTTCCGTAGTTTGTTGATGATTAGTAAAAATTACTGCATGCCAGAGCGCGTTGACAACTTGATGTCTTCTAGCAAACCTTGCACTGAAAGATGCTCAGTGGAACATCATTTATGCAAGTCTAAGGCTGTAAAAAAACTCCCTTTTATTCACAAAAACTTATAGAGCCATTCAAAAGAAGATCAAAGAAAAGGAGTTTGTCCTTTTGGCTGCACTTGTTTGAAATTGAACCTTTCACCCATAGTCTCGAGCCATTGGTGCCTGCTGCAAAAAGAAGGAAAAAGCAGCTGCCCTGCCTTCTTCCCTCACTCCTCAGCCAGAGTCAACAGGTAGGCAGAGCCCAGAGTAGAGAGGGTTGAACTTGAAACTGCTGATGAAATAGATTTGTTCTGAGGGGACGAGAAGCTAAGGGAGAATTTTTGGACTGTCAAGTTCCATAGGAATTGGACAAGACACTATTTACAGAGGGCAAAAGAACAAAGCGTAGCCAAGAAATACAGCTTGAACACCTGCACTGCCCTATGTGTGTTAGAAGGTTGGGGAAGCAGGGGGCGGGGGGGAGTTACAGATTTTTGGTCATAAATGAGTTAATTGAACAAACAGTTATTTCTTGGCTGTTGAATTTTAAAAATTTATATCTTTATATCCTTGTATCTCTATGTATAGATATCTCTGTAGCATAAAATTTGCCATTTTAACATTAAGTGTGTGATCCAGTAGCATTAATTGCATTTACAATGTTGTACCACCATCAGCACCGTCCATTACCAAACTGCTTCATCCCTCAAAATAAAAACTCCGCATTTGTTAAGCAGTCACTTCCTATTTCCCCTCCCCTGGTCCCCAGTAACTTCTAATCTACTTTCTGTGTCTATGAATTTGCTTATTCTAGACATTTCCCATAAATGAAATTATACAATATTTGTCCTTTTGTGGCTGGCTTATTTCACTTAGCTAATGTTTTCAGGGTTCCTCTGTGCTGTAGGATGTTTCAGAACTTCATTTATTTTTATGGCTGAATAATATTCTACTATATGTATATACCACCTTTTATTTATCCTTTAATCTGTCAATAAGCATTTGGGTTGTTTCTACATTTTACCTAGCATGAATAATGCTGCTGTAAATATGGGTATACAATTATCTATTTGAGTGCCTGCTTTTTAAAAAAACATTTTTATTGAGAAATATCTACACACATACAGGCCAACCATATAGAATCAGTGGCTCACGATGTCGTCACATAGCTGTGTACTCTTCATTATGATCATTTTTAGAACATCTGCATCACTCCAGAAAAAACTAAAGAGAAAAAAAAAGAACTCATACATTCCATACCCTTTACCCCTCCCTCATTGACCCACAGGATTTCTTTTTTATGAAAAATAACATATATACAAAAAAGCAATGAATTTCAAAGTGCAGTGCCACAATTAATTGTAGAACAGATTTCAGAATTTGGTATGGGTTACAATTCCACAATTTTAGGTTTTTACTTCTAGCTGCTCTAAGATATTGGAGACTAAAAGAAATATCAGTTTAATGATTCAGCAATCATATTCATTTGTTAGAACTTACCTTCTCTGTATAACTCCACCATCACCTTTAATCTTTCTATCCCTCTCTTTAAGGGTGTTTGGGCTATGGCCATTTTAACTTTTTCATGTTGGGAGGCGTTGTTAATAATATGGGGCGAGAGATGGAACTAGCTGATGTTCTGGAGAGGCTGGGCCTTCCAGGTTTCAGGTCTTATCTGGTCCAGGGACCCATCTGGAGGTTGTAGGTTTCTGGAAACGTACCCTACTGCATGGAACCTTTGTAGAATCCTAAATATTGCCTTAGGTGTTCTTTAGGATTGGTTAGAATGGTTTTGCTTTGGATTTGGCAAGTTATGATAAGTAGCAATGTCTAACTGAAGCTGCCTAAGAGTGACCTCCAGAGTAGCCTCTTATGAGTGCCTGCTTCTAATTCTCTTGGGTAGTTTTAATGCCACTTAACTGTACACTTAAAATGGTTAAAATGGCAAATTTTATGTTATGTATATCTTACCACAATAAAACAAATTAGGGATGTAATAAAGTGTCTCCTAACTTCACTATTATATAATATTATTCTAGTGGTTCTTGCCCATTTAATGATATAGGAAACGAAAGTAAGATAACTTAACAAATTATGGCATATCCATCAATTAAATATTTTATAGACACTGAAATGATGTTTCCAAGAAATTTGAAAGAAATGAGAATTTTTAAGTAATATTGTTGTAAATGAAAATATAGGATGAAAAAATCTGTGTCCATGATCAAAATTAACATCACCAGTTATGAGACAAATCAGCATCTTTTGCCTCTTAATAGGATGCACCAAGAAGAACACAAGATCACTTCTATGGTTATTTTGCCCAAAATTCATAACCTGAATCTAAGCAGGTTACATGAGGAAATGTCAACTCCAAATTTAAGAACATTCTAATAAATAGCTAATTGTTTTTTTTCCTTTTTCTTCCTTTCTTACATATAACAGCATACAAAAACAAACATTCTTACCATATGACCATTCCATGTTGATATACAATCAGTAACTCACAATATCATCACATAGTTGTATATGCATCATCATGACCATTTTTTAGAACAAGCTAATTGGTTTTTATTCTTCAAGACTGTTAATATGATAAAACACAAAGAAAAATTGAAAATTAAATAGATTTAACAACCAAATGCAAAGCATGAAACATTTTCTTTTGTTATAAAGGACATTGTAGGGATAATTGGTAAAATATGAATAAGGTTAGATAATAGTATTGTATCAATATTAATTTCCTATTTTTTGTTATTATACTGTGGTTACTGGAAAATAATTCTTATTTTAGGGAAATACACAATGAAGTTTTGAGTATAAAGGGTCATCATATCTCTAAGTTACTATCAAATGGTCTGGTGTGACATTTGTTTAAAAATACGTATTACGAATATAAAGGACTGAGAAGAAATTCACCAGGATGCTGTTTGAATTGAAAGATTTTTGAATAATTTGGGGTATATTCTATCTCTCGAGGAACTGTGTATATATCACATTTATGATTCTCAAACAGACCCATTTTGTGCTATCATATTAATGCCTATAAATAAATGCCTATAAATAAAACAAGTTCTGTTTTTACTTACCTCATTGATGCTTTGCTATTTTTAATGTTTATAGCAATGTAATGATTAAAGAACATTTTTTTTTCATCTGAAATTGACTTGCAAATGATTACCCACTTATCTGCATCAGGCAATGATTTAAGTGGAATGGCTAGTAGGGAATTCTGATTTTACTCCCCCTCCCTCCATTGCCTTATTAGAAAGGCTAAGATTTGTAGATTAGTGTGTTTCATATTGGAGTATAAAAGACCAACCTAAATAATCTAGATGTGATATCATATTAATGCAATGTAGTACATCTTTAAGTAAAAGTAAGTTCTAAATGCTAAGAAATATCAAATTTATGACTGTTTTTCCATCAGTCTTTTTTATAGAGAAATATTCTGTGAAGATTACACAGAACTTAGATTCCACACAATCCAGCTCAATATTACTAGATCTCACTTCTGTAAATCAATTTGATTTTTATGTGGATGCATTCCACTATATACCTCACAATAAATTTAAAACTTTGCAAGTTTTGAATTTTTTTTCAATAGAACTATAAAACCCCCATTGCAGAAATCATCAACTGCAGCCTCATGCCTGGAGGTAGAACTATAATTAAGTCATCATAGACAGGTATTGTCCATGCAGTGAGAGCCGATAGCATGCTCAGTATCCATTCCTGCAATCGTTTTTCATCAGAAACTTCTTTATTGTCTGATTCAAATATTTCCTTTTCAGTTTAACATTTCATATGAATTTCCATTGCATATAGGAGGTTATTCACCTGCATATAATTACCACAATAAATATCCTTATGTCATCATTTTATTTTACCCAATATAATCAAGATGAGAAAGTAATGTTTCACTTCATATTGATCAGTTAGTGTTATATGCACATATTTACTGCATTTTCTTTCTTCTATCGTATAAATTTGCCCATTTAATTGACATCTTTATATGGTGCAATATTTTGTTAACACAATGACCTCCATGTATTTATCTGTAATTTCTGACTATAGTAATTTATAGTAATTTGAGAACATGTAGATGGCTTGCTTTGAGTTAAATTATCAAAGAATGCTAAAATGTATATAGATTAGATAAAATAATCCTTGAGGGCTACAACCCATCCATTGTCATCTCCATGATTTCTATTGAACTGTCATTTTATTGGTGTTTAATTGCTGAAGGCATTTGACCCAATGTTTAAGACTGGGTAGAAATAGGCCTGCATAATAGTCTGATCACCATGCTGTGTCTCTCATTCATAAAATGCCCTTTAACAAGTGGATGGTGCTACTCTTTTATCTGCGTGGAGAGCATGCTGCCCCACATTATTCCCTGTAACATTGAACCACTTATAGTTTCAGATTATCAGAATATTATATATAAGCAAGGATGAATTCTCATTAAGGTCGGCCTATCTGAGGAACAGGGAAATATCCAAGGTACCAGGCACAAAGGTTGTATGAAATAGCAACAGCCCTGTATGCACACAAGAGAGTAGAAATTTTATCCCTGAGACGAATTAATTGAAGCATTATGCAGATTTAGGTTTCCGAAAGAGTAATTCACAGGGAAATTGGTGGAATTAGAGGGATCCAAGGAAAAAAAATGACAAGAGCAACAATAGAAGAATGACAAGAAAGGGGTAAAATTGAGAGATATTAAAGAGGTAGAATAAAGAGATTAGGTGATTGATTGAATATGGAAGGAAAGGAAAAGATGAGATGACTCCCAGATTTCTGATTTACGCAGTGGTACACATGGCGTCGACAGCCTGTTACATTATACTGCCTCCCTAAATTTCCCTTTTAGGATTTCCTTAATGAATCAGACAGGATGCTTGGTTGGAGATAATAGAAATCATCTCTGGCTGTCTTAAGCAAAAAAGTAATTTTGGAAGGTATGGGAGAAATCACTAGTTATTATTCAATTTCTAGTCCTCTCTGTTTACTCAATATTAGAACCCTTGGCATGTGGCCTACCAGAAAAAAGACTTTATTTCTAGCCTCCCTCGCTTTGGGATGTGATCATATAACTAAGTTATGGCCAAAGGGATGCAAGCAGAAGTGGGATGTGCAATTTCCTGGACATATCCTTAATGGTCGGAGACATACACCTCTTCCCTTTGTCTTCTACCTTGCTCCCTGTAACACATATGTGATTGCTGAAGCTCTATTTTGGACCTTCATACCCTTGAGATGGCAAAGCAGACATCTGAGTCCCAGATGACTGCAGAGCCACCAAAGCATCTTAAAATGCCCGTGTTCAACTTTTACGTGAGAAAGAAATAAACTCCTATCTTAAGTGCCATTTATTTTTGGCTTCTGTTATATGCAACTGATTCCATTTCACAATAATATAGGTAGGCAAAATAATAATAATAATAATAATGATACAGGTAGGCACTGGAGATTTACCAAATTGACTGGAGGGCTTTAAAGAAAAACTGGAACCAGGGGATCCATGGCCATGAGGCAGCATACAGCATGATGCTACTGCTGCAGTCTGACTCCTAGATTCCAATCTCAGTCTGTTTCATTCACCCAGGAAGCCAACGCGTATAAGGGAGCATTTGATTATCTGAGTTAGGCCATGTATCTTCTCCCTGGGCGCGCCAAGGTGCAGCTGGAGGAAAGATCTGTCCTCTGTTTCTGAGTGGAAGGTATGGGCCAGAGATAGCTCACACACCAAAACACACAACACAGAATTCCCACCAAAGGAAGATTGAGCCGCTAATAGGAAAAGGGAAGGGGTGGATACTGACCAGTCAAAAAACCAACAAATGTCCACTGCGGTCACCTTCTCTCTACCTCTACTGAATCAAAGCAAAATAAGAAGAGGCTATCATGATTTATATTTCCATTTAATGTAAAACTTTCCTATTTCAGTG
This sequence comes from Myrmecophaga tridactyla, assembly GCA_004026745.1. Taxonomy (NCBI): domain Eukaryota; kingdom Metazoa; phylum Chordata; class Mammalia; order Pilosa; family Myrmecophagidae; genus Myrmecophaga; species Myrmecophaga tridactyla. Next base: position 19,459 of record PVIY010023943.1, on the reverse strand, counting down.
GATCTATTTTGCTGCAAAACATTGCAATTTTATTTCACAATACTCTTAAGTGGCACGCATTTCTCATTTCTTCTTCTAAATCCTTTTGCAAGCACATATTTTCACAGACTTCTTATAGCACTCATATGCTCTAACCTCCTTTTTGAAATGAGCATCATGAAAAATAATGGCAACATTGTATAAAAACTAAAATCAAAATTCTGTTTTTGGGGCGGGCCACGGTGGCTCAGCGGCAAGAACACTTGCCTGCCATGCCAGAGGACCCGGGTTCGATTCCCGGTGCCTGCACATGTTAAAAAAAAAAAATTCTGTTTTTGGAGATTCAAAAGCCTTTTTAAGAACAGCAGGAGTATTTCTATGTATAAAAAGAAACTCTTAGCAACTAAAAATTTATTAGCAATCTTCCAAGGGTCAGTATCAGTCTTGGCAATCTTGTATTTTAACACAAACTTTTTATTACTCTTCAGAGAGAAAAAGTCACAAAGACTTAAATCTCTTCATTTTCTTGAAAAGATGTTTTACACTAAGACCCGATCAACAGGGAGATGATCAAATGGGTAAAAAATGAAGTTGCTGAAAATATGTATTATTTGAGATCAGTTCAACCTCATTACTGTTTTGTGTCAGTTATGTGAATATTTCTGAAAAATGATTCTAAATACCTGTATTTAAAAAATGCCTCCTGTGTTAGTTAGATTCAGTTGTCAACTTGGCCAGGTGAGCATACCTAGTCTTGTTGCTGCGGACATAAGCCAATGGTACCTGAACCTCATCTGTTGCTAATTACATCTGCACTTGGCTAGGAGACGTGTCTGCTGCAGTGAGTGACTTTTGACTTAATTGGCTGGTGCTTAAATGAGAGAGCACAACGTAGCACAGCCTTAGCAGCTCGGCATTCCTCATCTCAGCAGTTGCAGCTCAGCCCAGGCCTTTGGAGATGCAGAAAGAAGTCACCCTGGGGAAAGTTGTTGGAACCCAGGGGCCTGGAGAGAAGACCAGCAGAGATCATCCTGTGCCTTCCACGTAAGAAAGAACCTCAGTGGAAAGTTAGCTGCCTTTCCTCTGAAGAACTAACAAAATAAATCCCCTTTTATTAAAATCCAATCTGTCTCTGTTGTGTTGCATTCCGGCAGCTAGCAAACTAGAACAGATTTGGTACCGGAGAGTGGGATGCTGCTGCGGTTTGCAAATACCAGATCTGTTGGAACAGTGTTTTGGATGGCTAAGGGGAAGACTTTGGAGGAACTGTGAAGAGATTGATGAAGAAGTCCTGGAGTGTTTGAAGAGACTGTTGGTGTAAATGGAACCACTGCCAATCTTGACAAAGGAAGACACAAAAGGGAGAGATTGGAGTTTGCAGAGTGAGGACCATGGAAGCTCGGGTCTGAAGCCAAGAAACCCTGGCCAGGGGAGTGAACCCACCCATATACATGGAGAGGGTGAGTTTACCCTGAAGGGTGAGGATGAGCCTCTCATCTTGTTGCAGTGGAAGAGTTGTGCAGCCTTAGGCCTTGGAGAAGGTAGAGCACGCTTCTTGGGGGACTAGGAGAGCCTGGCTGCCACCACATGGAGGGGTTGAGCGTGTGCCCCAGAAATGGCAGAGAGCCCAGGGGCGGCCCCTGATGCCTGGAGAGAGTGGAGCCGAGAGGTGGTCTCCTCGATGTTCCCTGAGGTTGATTTGGAAAGAGGCGGGCCACTGCCTAGGCCCTTGGAAAGGGTAGGATTGCCACTTTCTAAAGCCGAAGGATAAATGATTTTCAGACTTTGAAATCCAGTGGTGTTTGCCTGCAGGTTTTCCTTCCAGTTTCTCCCTATGGATCCTGTGTTTATTTCTCCTTTGCATATTGGCATCAGATAACTTGTTTTGAGATTCACAGGTCCACAGCAAGAAGAGAATTTTTTGCACCTGTTTAAGGTGATGCTTGAAGTTGCCAAGTTGACAAGGGGTGGACATGTGTTAGTTAGATTCAGTTGTCAACTTGGCCAGGTGAGCATACCTAGTCGTGTTGCTGTGGACATAAGCCAATGGTACATGAACGTCATCTGTTGCTAATTACATCTGCAGTCGGCTAGGAGGTGTGTCTGCTGCAATGAGTGACGTTTGACTTAATTGGCTGGTGCTTAAATGAGAGAGCACAACATAGCACAGCCTAAGCAGCTCAGCATACCTCATCTTGGCACTTGCAGCTCAGCCCAGGCCTTTGGAGATGCAGAAAGAAGTCACCCCGGGGAAAGTTGTTGGAACCCAGGGGCCTGGAGAGAAGACCAGCAGAGATCATCCTGTGCCTTCCACGTAAGAAAGAACCTCGATGGAAAGTTAGCAGAGACCATCCTGTGCCTTCCACGTAAGAAAGCACCTCAGTGGAAAGCTAGCTGCCTTTCCTCTGAAGAACTAACAAAATAAATCCCCTTTTATTAAAGGCCAGTCCGTCTCTGGTGTGTTGCAATCTGGCAGCTAGCAAACTAGAACACCTCCCAAATTAGTAATGTTCACTAAGATGTCAATAATTCATCAGTAAGTCGTACTGTTGCTTGGAATTGAGAAACCATTCACAAGTCACACCAAGCAAATGTCTTATTATAACTCCAGTACTTTCATAAAAATACCTCACAAAGACCTTCCTTCCTCCTTTCCTTCCTTCTTTTCTCCATCTCCTCTCTTTTTCTTTCTTCTTTCCTTCCTTCCGTGCTTCCCTTTCTTGCTCTTATTCAAATATGAGTTAATAGTAAGGAAGTTGTGCATCATTTATAACGAAAAATCTTGTGCCCTGTTGTCAAATTTCTTTTCTGCATCAATTGAGATGATCATGTGTTTTTTTTTCTTTTCCTTCATTCTGTTAATATGGTGTGTTACATTAATTTTTTTGTAACTTTTTTTTATAACTCTTAGGCTGGTGAAAAATTTAAAGAATGTGAAAATTAATCCTATAGTTATACCCTGAAGAGCTGATATTGTATTTATGTTTTATGTTCTATTATACAATTATAACTCCTTTGACCACCAGCTCAATTTTAACCAAATCATTTTTCAGAGAAACTTTTCACAATGAAGTACAAGAGGCTACACAACTGATGAGAAACTGACATTTCTTTAATTGATCACATGAAGTATTGTCGTATTATAACACAAGTAAAATTTATTTCACTCGATGTTAAGTACCAAATGTCATGTGTCCATCAAAATGGATTTAGAATTTTAATAGATAACACATGTACATGAAATACAATTAAAAACATATAAAAAAGGGTATACAATACAAAGTTTCCCTCCCATCCCTGTTACCCAGTCAACTAATTCCCCTTCTTGGAAACAAATACTGTTACCAATTTCTTGAGTGTTATTCCAGATATAATCTGTGCATATACCAGCACATTCAAAAACATTGTCTTCAAAGTCTCAACAAATAAATAACTAGTAAAGAGATTGAATCATTTATCAAAAAACCTCCCCCAAAAGAAAAGCCCAGGACCAGTTGACTTCAACTGGGGAATTCTTACCAAACATTCCAAGGAGAATTAATACCAGTCCTACTCAAACTCTTCCAAAAATGTCCTAGAGAGAAGGGAACACTCTAATTCATTCTATGAGGCCAACATCACCCTCATGCCAAAGCCAAATAAAGATCCCACAAGAAAAGAAAATTATAGGTCTTTATGTCTTATGAATATAGGTGGAAAAATCCTCAACACAATACTTGCAAATGGAATCCAACAGCACAGTGAAAGAATTATACACCATGATCAAGTAGGATTTATCCCAGGTATACAAGGGTGGTTCAACATAAGAAAATTAATTAATGTAACACCATATTAACAGAATGAAGGGAAAAGAAAAAAAACACATGATCATCTCAATTGATGCAGAAAAGAAATTTGACAAAATCCAGCAACTCTTGTTGATAAAAATACGTGGACAACTAGGAATAGAAGGAAACTTCCTCAACATGAAAAAGGGCATATATGATATACCCACAGCTAGCATCCTACTTACTGGTGAAAAACTGAAATATTTTCCTTTAAGATCAGGAACAAGATGAGAGGGATGCCCACTGTCACCACTGTCATTCCACAGTTTGCTGGAAATTCTAGCTAGAGAAATTAGGTAAGAAAAAGAAATAAAAGGCATTCAAATTGGAAAGGAAGAAGTAAAACATCCTTTCTGCAGATGACATAAGTCTGTGTACAGAAATTCCTGAAAAATTCACAACAAAACTCCTAGAGCTAATAATAAATTCAGCAAAGTGGCAGAGTACAAGATCAACACCTCCAAATCAATAGCATTTCTATATAGTAGTATGAACAATCAGAAGAAGAAATTAAGAAAAATCATTTACAATAGCAGCCATTTGTATTTCCTCTTCTGAAAAGTGTCTATTCATATCTTTTGACCATTTTTAAATTGGGTTGTTTGTCTTTTTGTTGTAGAATCTCTTTATATATTCTGGATATTAAACCATTTTCTGGAATGGAGTGGTGGGGCAAGATGCAGCATAATGAGGTATGGAATAAAACCCTTATTTCTGATATGTGGTTTCCAAATATTGTCTCCTGTTATGTAGGCTTCCTTTTTACTTTCCTGACAAAGTTCTTCGATACACAGAAGTGTTTAATTTTGAGGAGATCCCATTTATCTATTTCTTTTTTCATTGCTTGTGCTTTGGGTATAAGGTCTAGGAAACCAGCTCCTATCACAAAATTTATAAGATATTTCCCTACGTTTTCTTCTAAAAATTTTATGGTCTTAACTCTAATATTTAGGTCTTTCATTCATTGTGAGTTAATTTTTGTATAGGGTGTGTGCTGGTTTGTTCCCTAGAAAAGCCATGTTTTAATCCTAATCAATCTTGTGGGAGCAATGGTATTTTCTAATCCCTATTCAGCACCATAGGTTGGAAACTTGATTAGCTTATCTCCACGGAGATGTGACCCAACCAATCATGGATATTAAACTTGATTAGATGGAGATGTGTCTCCACCCGTTCCATGTGGGTCTTGATTGGTTTACTGGAATCCTATGAAAGAGGATTTTGGAGAAATCTTCAGAATGCTGCAGAACCACAAAGCAGAAAGTCCACCAGCCAGCAACTTTTGAAGATAAAGATGGAAAACGCCTCCCAGGGAGCTTCATGTATCAAGAAGCCTGTAGAGAAAGCCAGCAGACGCTGCCATGTTCATGTTGTGCCCTCCCAGCTGAGAGAGAAATGCTGAACATCACTGGCTTTCTTGAACCAAGGTATCTCTTCCTGGATGCCTTAGATTGGACATTTCTAGAGACTCGTTTTAATTTGGACAATTTCACAGCCTTAGAACTGTAAACTAGTGATTTATTAAATTCCCATCTTAAAAGCCATTCCATTTCTGGTATATTGCATTCTGGCAGCTAACAAACTAGAACAGGGTGTGAGTTATGGATCCTCTTTCACTCTTTGCATATAGATATCCAGTTCTCCAAGCACCATTTATTGAAGCGGCTACTCTGTCTTAGGTGGGTTGGCTTAACCATCTTATCAAAATTCAATTGTCCATAGATGAGAGAGTCTATTTCTGAACAATCAATTTGATTCTATTGGTCAGTGTATCTAGCTTTATGCCAGTACTATGCTATTTTGACCATTGTAGCTTTATAATATGCTTTAAAGTCAGATAGTGTGAGAGCTCTCACTTCATTTTTCTTTCTCAAGATATTTTTGGCTATTCAGGGTACCAATAACCAAAATAAATTTGGTTATTGTTTTTTCTATTTCTACAAAGTAAGTTGTTGGGATTTTAATTGGTATTGCATTGAATCTATAAATCAATTTGGATAGAATTGACATCTTAACTATATTTAGTCTTCCCATCCATGAATACAGTATTCCCTTCCATTTATTTAGATCTTCCATGATTTCTTTTAGCAATTTCTTGTAGTTTTCTGTGTATAGATCTTTTGTAACCTTAAATTTATTCGTAAATATTTTATTCTTTTGGTTGCTATTGTAAATGAATTTTTTTTTCTTGATTTCCTCCTCAGATTGTTCGTTACTAGTATATAAAACACTACTGATTTTTACTCTTTTAGGGGCTTCTCAATAAATAATTCAATCTCTTTACTTATGATTGGTTTGTTGAGGTCATTTATTCCTTCTTTTAGTCAATGTTGGTTGTTCATATCTTTCTAGGAAGTTGTCCATTTCATCTACATTGTCTAGTTTATTAGCATATAGTTGCTCATACTATACTCTCATTACCTCCTTTATTTCTGTGGGGTCAGAGGTTATGTCCTTTCTTCCATTTCTGATTTTATTTACATGCATCCTCTATCCTCTCCCCCCCTTTTTTTTTTGTCCGCCTATCTAAGGGTCCATTGATTTTACTGATTTTCTCAAAGAACCAACATCTGGTTTTGTTGATTTTCTATATTGTCTTCATAGCCTCAATTTCATTTATTTCTGCTCTAATCTTCATTATTTCTTTCCTTTTGCTTGCTTTGGGGTTAGTTTGCTGTTCTTTCTCTAGTTCTTCCAAGTGAAGAGTTAATTCCTCGATTTTTGCTGTCTTCTTTTTAAAATATATGCATTTAAGGCAATAAATTTTCCTTTCATCACCACCTTTGCTGTATCCCATAAATTTTGACTGTTTTCATTTTCATTTGCCTCAACCCACTGGTTGGTTAAGAGCATGTTGTTTACCCTCTATATATTTATGAATTCTCTGGCCCTCTGCCTGTTATTGATTTCCAACTTCATTCCATTATGATCTGTGAAAGTGTTTTGTATAATTTTAATCTTTTTAAATTTATTAAGACTTGCTTTGTGACTCAGCATATGGTCTATCCTTGAGAATGATCCATGAGCACTTGAGAAAAATATGTGTCCTGCTATTATGGGGTGTAATGTTCTGTAAATGTTAAGTCTAATTCGTTTATCATATTATTCAAAATCTCTGGTATTTTGATTCTCTGTCTAGGTATGCTGTCCATTGATGACAGTGGGGAATTGAATTCTCCAACTATTATGGTAGATGTGTCTACTTCTCCCTTCAGTGTTATCAGTGTTCGCCTCATGTATTTTGGAGCATATATATTCATGATTATGTCTTTTTTTTAAACTATTTTTATTGAGAAATATCCACACATGTACATGCTATGTCTTCTTGTTGAATTGTTCCTTTTATTAATACATAGTGTCCTTCTTTGTCTCTTTTAATTGTTTTACACTTGAAGTCTAATTTGTCAGATATTAGTATACCTACCCCTGCTCTTTTCTGGTTATTGTTTGCATGAAATATCTTTTCCCAACCTTTCACTTTCAACCTATTTTTGTTCCTGGGTCTAAAGTGAATCTCCTGTAGATAGCATATAGATGGGTCCTGTTTTTCTCTGCTCCATTCTGCCAGTCTATGTCTTTTTTTTTTGCATGAGCAGGCACCAGGAACAGAACCCGGATCTCCTGCATGGCAGGTGAGAATTCTGCCCGTTGAGCCACCGTCGCACCACCCCAGTCTATGTCTTTTGCTTAGAGAGTTTAATCCATTAAAATTTAATGTTATTATTGTAGTTTCTTCTACCATTTTGTATTTTATATGTCATATCTAATTTTTTTCTCTTTTTATCTTTCCTGATGTCTTCATTTCTACACTCTTCTCCAGACCTCTCTCTACCGTCTTTTCCTATCTGCCTGTACTGCACCTTTTAGTATTTCTTGTAGAGCTGGTCTCTTAGTCACAAATTCTCTCAGTGACTGTGTGAAAATATTTTAATCTCCCTCTCATTTTTGAAGGACAGCTTTGCTGAGTATAGAATTCTTGGTTGGCAGTTTTTCTTTTTCAGAATCTTAAATATCATACCACTGCCTTCTCGCCTCCATGGTTTCTGCTGAGAAATCCGCATATGTTCTTATTGAGCTTCCCTTGTATGTGATGGATTGCTTTCCTCTTGCTGCTTTCAAAATTCTCTCTTTGTGTTTGACATTTAACAATCTGATTAGTAAGTGTCTTGGTGTATGTCTATTTGGATCTATTCTGTTTGGGGTATGCTGCACTTCATGAATCTGTAATTTTATGTCTTTCATAAGAGATGGGAAATTTTCAGTGATTATTTCTTCCATTAGTCTTTCTGCTCCTCTTCCTTTCTCTTCTCCTTCTGGGACACCCATAACATGTATATTCATGTGCTTCATGTTGTCATTCAGTTCCTAGAGAACCTGCTCATATTTTTCCATTCTTTTCCCTATATTTTCTTTTGTGTGTTCGATTTCAGATGTCCAGTCCTCTAGTTCACTAATGCTTCCTTCTGCCTCTTCAAATCTATTGTTGTTTCCATAGTTTATTTTTTCATCTCTTCTAGTGTGCCTTTCACTCCCATAAGTTCTACAATTTGTCTTTTCAAACATTTAAGTTCTTTGTTTGCCCAATGTCTTCTTTATACCCTCCCTCAACTTGTTGATTTGATTTTTGATGTGATTTTGCATGTCTGTTTGCACATCCTGAATTAGTTGTTTCAATTCCTGTATTTCATTTGAAGTGTCAGTCTGTTCCTTTGACTGGGCCGTATCTTTGATTTTCCAAGTATGACTCATTTTTTTTTTTTTTTTTTTTTTTTTTTTTTTTTTTTTTTTTTTTTTTTTTTTTTTTTTTTTTTTTTTTTTTTTTTTTTTTTTTTTT
>PVIY010023943.1:0-10719 GCA_004026745.1 Myrmecophaga tridactyla | reverse complement strand
CATTCAGTTCAACTTATTCTAGACCTGTAGCATAGATTCTGTTTAGTTTATCAGAATTTCTTAATTTATGTTTTTCTGTTTCTTGCTCTGCTTATATGGAGCCTTTTTTTTTGAGGAGGGTCTCTTCAGATATTACTGACCCCAGTCAGATTTTCCCAGACCAGACAGGCCCATGCCTCAGGAGGAGAGCGTAGCCAGTATCAGGTTTCCCTGAGGGTGAGACCCAGTAGGTTGTCAGACTATGAAGCCTCTAGACTCTTATGCGTCTCTTGTCCTGCCCCACATGTGGTGCTTGTCAGCCCTCAGCACCTTCTCCTCGCCAGTTGTGTGGTTAAGACAGAGGCTGAGGTAGTAAGCAGGTTTTGGTTGCTTCTGTTTTCCTGCCCCTGGGCCTGAATTCCTTGAGGACCTCTATTTGAGCTGGGCCCTGCCCCCTCTTCTTGGAGAAGATAATCCCTTTAGGGAATTAACGCCTTTCACCTGAGTAGTTACTTTGTCTCTCAGACATACTTTAGTTTTGCACTTGCCTGGGGCAGTGCTGGAGCCTGAGAGTGCTTGCAGTTCTATCTAATGAGCTGTTTAGAAGGTTTTTTTGTTTTTGTTTTTTTTTTTTAAAGAAAAAAAACCCTTTTCAGAGCCATACCCCACTTCCCGGGTTTGCCAATCAAGAGCTTGAGTTGGTACATGGCTCTATGTGCCCTCCTTTCTTGGGATCTGGCCCTTTCCCAGTATTTTGTGCTGTCCAACTCAAAAAGCCTCTGCTTTTAAAAATTTTTCCCCATCATCCCCAAACCCTCTCTGTCAGGGTGAAAATCCTGGTTGCTTTTGTGCTTACTTCAGGTTTGTTTGTGCTCAGAGCCTGTTTTCAGTAGTCAGAATTTCTTAATTAATTACACAACTGGAGTTTGGTTAAGCTAAGTCCTTGCTACTAGTAAAGTCTGTTTCTTTTCCCCTCAAGGAACCAGCCTGCCATGCCTGTTGGGGAGGATTCCTGGCCTCTGTGGCTTGGGACACTTACAGTTCTGTGTGAGATCTCAGCCGTTGCACCCATTCCAGACTGGTGAATAATGTGTGTCCAGTCACTGATGTCCCCCAGCAGTTGTACTGTATAGATCCTAGCTATTTACTAGCTGCTCCAGGAGATGAACTAAATTCCACATCTCACTGTGCTGCCATCTTGCCACACCTCAATCTGATCTTATTTACTCTTCGAAAAAACTCTAATTCCATGAGTTATTCTCATTTTACAGATGATGAGACTGATCCTGAGAGAGGTTTAAGTAATTTTATCAAGTGGACTGTATTAGTCAGGGGTCTCTAGAGAAAGAGAACCAACAGGAGACATCTGTAAATATGAGATTTATAAAGGTGTCTCACACATCCATGGGAATGGAAGAGTACAATAGCCATAGGGCAGGCTGAGAAGCTGGCAACTCCAGTGATGGGTCTCAACAAATTCCACAGGAGAGGCTTGCTGGTTGAAGAAGCAGTGAAAAGGTCTCTCTTCTTCTTTAATAGCCTTCAATTGATTGGATTAACTCGTTTGTGGGAAACATGCCCTTAGTTGATCTAGTTGATCACAGATGTTGTCAGCCACAGCTGCAATCAACTGACTGATGATTTAATAAACCAGCCTTCTGATTCATCAATCAGCCAAAAATATCCTTGCAGCAATGGTCAGGTCAGTGCTTGCTGATCAGACAACTTTGAGCACATTGCTTGGCCATGCTGACACCAGAACCTAACCATCACAATCCACCCTTGTCACCTTGGCAGTAATACACATCACCTTGAAACATGCTTAATTTCCAAATAGAACACAGTAACAGACATACCTTTTGCCTAACAATACTCAACTGTCCTGTGTACAACTGGAAATGCACTACATCTCTCCAGAATAGGGTGTGAGTCCTTAGGTAACATTCACTCTTAAACTTCATATCCTATAACTTAAATACTATAACAATACAACTTATGCCATATGAGGAGAGGAAAACAAGATATTTGTTTATGTACAAATGCAAACATGCTCACAACAAAACAGGGAGGAAATATTCATACCTCACAGTCATCACAGGGACAAAGCTAGGAAGTGGCAGAACCAGGATTCAAAACCAGATCTGTCAGCCCCAAAGTCTACTCTTTTGCTGACTATATAGTACTGTAAGTAGGAAAGCCAGGCCTTAAACCACTATGCCATATAGCTTACCTCTTCATAATAGACAGCAACTGTTTGATTTAATGAATGAATAAAGAGCCATTGCCAATTGAAAAAAATTATTGATGCCATTTTTTGACTCTAGAGAATACCTGCACCAGAGAAAGGACTCATTGGGAAATAAATGGCCTTGTCCTGCAAGCCTACTGCTAACCTGGTCAGTGATGTATTTGTGGGTCACCTGATACCTGTCCACTACATATATTATCTGTGGTCCAGTAATGTTGCCTGAGAAATGGGTTTGTTCATCAAAATATCCAAGAATGTTCATCTCAAGTCCATTCCACTCATGGATTAAATATCTATATGAATGTTAATAATCTGTTTTCTGTATTTTAGAAAACTGAAAAGATAACGTTTTTCATATGTTGCCACTTCATAGTTGAACAGAGGTTACCTCATTTAATGCTCACAATAGCATTAGGAAATAGGTATTATTACCTTCAGCTAATTAAGGAGGAAAATCAAGCTTAATACCACATAATAGTATTAAACAGTTTCATTCCTGGATAACTGGACAAATTATAACCTTAGGTTTGTATCTTCTTTCTTTTTTTATTATTGACAAACCGAAACAACATACATACACAAACATTCTTAACATACAGACATTCCATATATGGTGTAGAATCAATGGCTCAAATATCATCACATAGTAGTATATTCATCACCATGATCATTTTTTAGAACATCTGCATCACTCCAGAAAAAGAAATAAAAAGAAAAAACTTATACATATCATACCGCTTACCCCTCCCTCTCGTTGACCACTAGTATTTCCATCTACCCAATAGATTTTAACCTTTGTTCCCCTATTTTTTTCTATACCCCTTACCACTCCCTTTCATTCATCACTAGTATTTCAATCTACTCAGTTTATTTTAACATTTGTTCCCCCATTATTTGTTTATTTTTAATGCATATTTTTACTCATCTGTCCATACCATAGATAAAAGGAACATCAGACACAAGGTTTTCACAATCACACAGTCACATTGCAGAAGCTATATCATTATACAATCATCTACAAGAAACATGGCTACTGAAAAACAGCTTTATAGTTTCAGGCACTTCCCTCTAGCCTCTCTAATGCACCTTGAACTAAAAAGGGGATATCTATATAATGCATAAGGATAACCTCCAGGAAATCCTCTCTACTCTTTGAAATCTCTCAGCCACTGACACTTTATTTTGTCTCATTTCTCTCTTCCCTCTTTCAGTCCAGAAGTTTTTCTCAATCCCTTGATGCTGAGTCCCAGCTCATTCTAGGGTTTCTGTCCCACGCTGCCAGGGAGGTTTACACCCCTGGGAATCATGTCCCACATAGAGAGGGGGAGGGCAATGAATTTGCTTGTCATGTTGGCTGAGAGAGAAATAGGCCACATCTGAGCAACAAAAGAGGATCTCTGGTGGTGACTCCTAGGCCTAATTTTAAGTAGGCTTAGCCTATCTTTTGCGGGGATAAGTTTCATTTGAACAAATCCCAAGATTGAGGGCTTGGCCTATTGATTTGGTTGTCCCCACTGCTTGTGAGAACATCAGGAATTCTTCAAATGGGGAAGTTAAATTTTCCTTCTTTCTCACCATTCCCCCGAGGAGAGTTGGTTTGCACATTCTGGCTATCATTTAAAAATGTTTCTAATTCCTAGTTCTGAATTTAGTATCAAAATTCTGAATTCTAAGAAGATAGTGAGAAGTAATGATGCTAACAAAATCATTATTGTCAATATATTTTTTTAATTCTAGTGATCTAATTATAATTTTTTAATGAAATTATTTTATATATTTATTTTCCCCCTGATTTTTCCATTTATTTTTCTTTACTTAATTTGGAGAATAAGTATTTTAAATCTATATGAAAGAAAATAAACCACTTGTGTTAGGAATGAATATTCGTTAGCTATTATACAGAAATAATGATTTTGTTTTGTTTTGTTTTGCATTTTAAACAGAGGTTTGGTAGTTTATTATAAACCTAAGAGGAAAAATCCAGACTTTGTATGATTATTGTGCATCGATTTTTTTGCAATAATAAATTTTTTAAACTTTTTAAAATTGTGAAATATAAACATATACAAAAAAAGCAATAAATTTCCAAGTACATTTTAACAAGTAGTTATAGAACACATTTTAAAGTTTGATATGGGCTACAATTGCAATGATAAATTTTATTATTGTGCTGGTTTGAAAGGATGTATGTCCCCTAGAAAAGCCATGTTTTAATCTAAATCCCTATTCAATAATGTATGTTTGAAACTGTAATCAGATCATCTCCCTGGAGATGTGATTTAATCGAGAGTGATTGTTAAGCTGGATTAGGTGATGACATGTCTCCACCCATTTGGGTGGGTCTTGATAAGTTTCTGGAGTCCTTATAAGAGGAAACATTTTGAAGAATGAAGGAGATTTAGAGAGAGCAGAGCAGAACGACATAGCCATGAGAAGTAGAGGCCACCAGCCAGCGACCTATAGAAATGAAGAAGAAAAATGCCTCCCGGGGAGCGTCACGAAACAGGAAGCCAGGATAAGAAGCTAGCAAATGACACTGTGTTTGCTATGTGACCTTCCAGATGAGAGAGGAACCCTGATTGTGTTCACCATGTGCCTTTCCCCTTGAGAGAGAAACTCTGAACTTCATCGGCCTTCTTGAACCAAGGTATCTTTCCCTGGCTGCCTTTGATTGGACATCTCTCTAGCCTTGTTTTAATTGGGACATTTTCTTGGCTTTAGAACTGTAAACTAGCAATTTATTAAATTCCCCTTTTTAAAAGCCACTCTGTTTCTGGTATATTGCATTCTGGAAGCTAGCAAGCTAGAATAATTATAGACCTGAAAACGTGTGAAATTTCATTTCAGTCATTTCCTTCATGAGGTGAAATAATTGTACTCTGCTCCACTTTTGTGTAGACCTGTCTCAATTCTAAATGGTCTTGACTCCCTCCTTTCATCATTTTTTGTTGGTATAATGATGTTTTTTAAGTATCATATTTGCCATCTGCACTGGTTTGCAAGCTGCTGGAATGTGATATACCAGACCTGGAATGGCTTTTAAAAGAGGAATTTAATGTTACAAGTTTACAGTTAAAAGTCTATAAAAATGTCCAAACTAAGGCATCCAGATAAAGATACCTTAATTCAAGGAAGGTCAATGGGTCAGAAATACCTCTGTCAGCATGGATTTACAAGGCTGGCATCTGCTGGTCCCTTGCTCCTGGGCTACGTTGCTTTCAGCCTCTGTTTCTGGGGGGGTTCCTAACTTTGCTTCTCCGGGACTAGCTTTCATTTCTTGGCTTCTCTTAGCTCTCTCCAGGTTCTGGCTTGCTTAACATCTCATGGTGATGTCTGCTGGGCTCCAAGCATTTCCAAACATCTGTGTCTCTGTTCTCTAAGTGTCAGCATCTGTGTCAGCTCTGCTCTGAAGTTTCTGTCAGCTCTGTCCTTTCTGAAGTTTCTGCAAAATGTTTCTCCTTTTAAAGACTCTAGTAAACTAATCAAGACCCACCTGGAATGGGTGGAGTCAAATCTCCATTAATTAAAATGTCACACCCACAATTGGGTGAGCCACATCTCCATAGATGTAATCTAATCAAAAGTTTCCAACATACATTTTTGAATCAGGATTAAAAGAAATGGCTGCTTCCACAAGTTTTGGATCAGGATTAAAACATGGCTTTTCTGGAGTATATAATACTCTCAAACTAGCACACCACCTATTATATACTTTATGAATAATTTGTTTGATTTGTTTTGAGCCAGCAGATGGTTAAATAGTTTAAAATAAAAAATGTAAAATGATCTGGGAATAGAAAATCAATTAAGATATGTGTGGTAGAGAATCATCATTCAGTATGATGTTCAATAAAATAATTAGAAGTTTAGTCTGGAAAAATCATTTAATTGTATAGACCAATGCATGTAAACAATGAAAAAAATCCAATGGATTGTTGGATTGCATATGGCAAGGTGCTAGTTTGCATAGTTTCCAAAACTCTAGGATTTAGACTGGAACATGTTGAAGACTTGGGCAAGCAGATGTTATATATATATATATATTCTGGTATAGTTTTGTTGCCAAGCATTTCTTTCACATCTGTCCCTTTCTTTCTATTCTCAATGCTATGATCCGATTCCAGCCCCTTATGTTTTTCTCACAGTCTATGATAATAATCTTTTAATTGGTCTCTCTTTTTTTTTCAACTTCTTTGCATAGGCATCCAGATTAATCTTAATATAGTTCTCTCAACTTTTTTTTCACAACCACTTGAATGATATCTTAGCTTTTCAGCTAAGCATTCAAAATCCACTATGAATTCTAACTACACTCCTATCTGGCCTGAGAGAACAAGAGGATAGGTTATCCCTCACAAATAAACAACATTCTCCTATCTCATCCACATCCCCACCCCCACCCCATCCCTCAGCGGCTGCAGAGAGCCCTGTTATTTCTGAGGCTCCTCTCCCTTTCCATCTGCTCCACTCTCCTTCACTAGGGTCTTCTACTGAGATCTCCACGAACTGATGCACCTCTTAATACAAATAATGACAGCTAATGATTACTCTAAGACAGACACAGGGTTGAACTGTTCACATATATCACCTAGGCAAACCCTCAAAACAGCCTGTGGACTAGGTACCAATGGGAACTAGTTGGTGACAAGGTCAGGATAAAGCCTGAGCAGGCTGACTCCAAAGTAAACTCTTAACCCATGCACTGTGAGGCCCCCTCCAATGTCGGTGCACACCACTGAGGATGAGGCCTCCTGCAGATACCATGCCCTGAGCTGCCTTCTCTTGCTTCTACCTAGTGTGCTACTGTCCCCCCCCCCAACTCTAGTTGCCTTGAGTTATGTTGCCTGGTGTCACTGGAGTCTCAAGCCTGTACTTGCACAAATCCAAGCTGCTGCTGAATTGAAAGCTCTGATGTGACAAAGCTCACTCTGTCCTTTAGAGCCCTTTTCATGTCATAGCCATGTGGGGTCCTACCCAAGTGGGCAGGATTCATTCTTACTGTTTGATGCCAGGGTACCCAAACTCTCCCTATGGCCATCTTATCTGTCCAAACTCCTTCAGAGATTTTAGTGAGGAACCCTCTTAAAGTTTTAACTTTGGAACCCTGTCTTTCTCCCTGACACCTAGATGTGGGCACACAGGCTGGGCTAGAAGATCTAACATGAGCAGTGGCCATTAGAATGAACTCAAAATTTCCCCTCCCTGTGGGGTGGGACTGGGGTGGGAGGGAGAAGCATTTTCCATCGAATACCTCTTTGAACTGTTAGGATACATCTCTTCCCTTTTCACTTAAAAAAATCTAGTGAAAAATAAACGATTAATTATAAATATTCAAGCTCTCCCCCCTTCTCCTGCACCCCACCCCCAGGCCATGGTTAGTAGCCAGAGTTTGTATGATTTCCTCCTGGGAGGCTCTCGCTCTCTCATATAAGTAGATTCCTGGCAGGCCCCAACTTGTGAGACTCTTGAAGTGAGTTTTGGCTCTGGGTTGAATCCCACTATAGCTATTTCCTATAGTTTCCACGTGAACCCTCTGGAACCCACCAAATGGAAACACAGCCCCAAATTAGCCCTGTGCTTTCTTGCAATGCTGTTTTTCATGTTTCCTTCACTTGGATCTCCTACCATCTCCATCTCTTAAAATTGTCCTTTAGTGCTCCATCCCAGGGCCCCCCCTTTCCAGTAAGCCATCACTGAGCACCCTAGAAGTGAACTCTCTCTCCCTGCTCTAAACTCCTCAGTATTTTAAGCCACTTTCTTGACCCTTGCACTACACATTTGTTTTGTCTGCCCAGATTCCTTTCCATTATCTCCAGTAACAGGATTGGCCTCCACCTCTTTTCTTCTCCACTTCCACCATGTAACCTTGGTGTGGATTCCAACAACAGTCCCCCCATTCCACTGGACCAGGGGTGATATATACCCAGCACTGCCAGTCATAACACCTACTGCTTTGGTCTCAATAACTGGTGTGGGGTGGGGAACATGTGACCAAAGCAGGCCAATCAGCGTCTTTAGGGAAAGATCTACATTTATAGAAACAGGCAGAAAGAAGTTTTCTCTTTTCTCTGGGGTGAAAAAAAAACTGACGTGGTATTAGCCTGGAACTACCATGATGAGATAGAGAGAGAGAAAAAAGGGAACCCAACAATTTTGTTTCAGTTCCTCAATCTACCACATCCTTTCCTGTTACAGGAGCCAGTAAATTCTCTTTATTGCTTAATCCAGTGTGAATTCGTTTCTGCAACTTGCAACAGAAAGAACCTAGACTACCAAAGACCCTATTCCTATATACCCCTAAAATTAGCATGGTTATTTAGGGGCATTTTTTTTTCTTACCTACTAGATTACAAGCTCCTTGCTGGCAAAGACTACAACTTTTTCATATTTGTATCTCCCCAGCACCTAGCACAATGCAATTAACTACATAATAACTGCTCAACAATATGTTCTATGAATGAATAATTTTGTAATCTCTGTCTCAGTTGACAAGCTGAGAATAAGCTGTTTATTTCTTCTTGTACACTTTGTCACCACATAAATTTAGCTGCTACTGTGTGCAAGGCAGTGTTTTGTTATATTATGTGGTCTGATCTGAATGACAAGACTGTACCAGTGAGGATTCTCTGGCCAAATTAAGCAAGCAAGAAATTTATTGGAAAGATGTGAGGTAGCTCATATATTCATAGGAAAAGCTGAATATCCAGGCTTTGGAAAAGATAGGAACTTGTACAGCTCTGAGCAACTTTGGGCAGACCTCTCTTGGTCAACTGTTGTGATGAATCAGCACTGACCCTTTTCTATCCTAGTCACTCCACCCAAGAGCCATTTGCCCAAGAGAGATTGGCCAAGTGGATCATGTCCACTCCTAGTCCTGGGGAAGGAGAAGGGGGATGGGAGGTTTCTCAATGGAAAAAGTAAAAGGCTAACACGAGAAGACAAGACCCTGGACAGGCACATCTACTTTAGACGCATATTTCATCTGTTTAGATACAATTTTAAGTATTTCCTATGAGCTGGAAATTATGAGGGATAAAAAACAAGTATAACATATGGTCCCTGCCAGCCTTTGAGAATGGGGAAACAAGACTTACACATGCAAAAATGAATATAATGAACAAACTTAGGCAGCATAAATGTTAGCACTGAATTGAAGGTACAGGTGGTGGGTGTTATGGTAGTAACAGTTTTCTGAAGATTCGTGGCCATTCACTAAATGTGCCAAGCATTTTCAGGTTTCTGTGTTTCCTTAGTCTGAAATGTCCTTCTTCCTATCAGAATACTTTCATCCTGCATGATTTGACTCAAAGGCCACTTTCTCATGAAGCCTTCCCAGCTAGCCTCCACCAAAACTCAGCCCTTCCAAATATGGTATTATCTTACTGATATAAAAGAACTAGAATAAGCAAATTCATAAAGTCAGAAACTAGAATAGAGGTTAGCAGAGGCTGGGGAGGGCTAGGGAATGAGAAGTTAAAACTTAATTGGTACAATTTCTCTGCAAGTGATGGAAAAATTATAGTAATAGATGATGGTGATGGTAACACAACATTGTGTAATTAACACAACATTGAATTAGATGCCTGAATGTGGTTAAAGGGGGAAATTTTAGGTTGTGTAAACATTACTAGAATAATTCTTAAGGTGGATTTAAAACAGGAAAACCTAGATTTAAATAGCAGCTCACTTACTATGATCAGAGATAAGTTTAACCTTTTTAACTTCACTTCATCAAAGAAATATAGTGATAAAAAATGAGTAATGTGTGTGAATATTTTTGTAAACTATAAAAACAAGAAAATGTTACTGTTAATTATTTTATGACAAAATTAAATAAATCATGTTTAAATGGAAAAAAAAAAAAACAAAAAACTCAGCCCTTCCATAGAAAAATTTTTTTTTTTAATTTGCATATGGGCAGGAGGCACCAGGGATCGAACTCCAGACCTCCAGCACGGCAGGTCGGAGCTCTGCCTGCTGAGCCACGGCAGCCGCCCGTATAGAAAATTTTTTGTGCTTCTATTGTATAGCATTTGCCTCATTCTTCTGTATGTTCCACATGTCTTTCTCACCACCCCTCCAGAATAGCTTTCAATTACTTTTTCCTTTTCTATTCTTACCTTTAAAAATAAATCTACTGCCATGCTGGAGAGTCAGGTTCAATTCCTGGTGCCTGTCCATGCAAAAAAAAAAAAAAAAGGGGGGAAAAATAAATCTAACAACTCTATTTGGTTTTTGCACTTCTTCATATATGTACCCTTTAAAAAAAAATCTGAGCTCTAACTTTTGTAGATTATCCTTTTTAAAGATTAATTAAGTAAAGATTAATTTGTATTTAGCATATATTTAATGAGTACCTGTTATGTACCAGGTACTGGTTTAGGCCCTGGGGACAAGCTGTTACTCAAAACAGACAAAAAATACCTGTGTTTGGAGCTTACATTTTAGAGACAGAAGCAGAAAATAAACAAACAAATAAATATACAATAGAA